>OX442355.1:12195101-12197601 GCA_949357725.1 Hyperoplus immaculatus | reverse complement strand
GTTCTAACAGAGATGCTTCCTTGGGCACAGGATGAAATAACGCCCTCCCTCATCAATGTCTGCAAGACCCTCCAGTAAAATGTAATTTTAATTTGGGGGAGCAAACTAGTGATAGGGTTGACCAGCTTGGAGACCAGTCTGAAGGTCACAAGTCAATTGAAAGGTTCACTTGAATTATTACACAGCGAGTTCCAGGTGAGTCTGAATGGTTAATTTAGCCTCAAAGCGTGCACAGAAAAAGGACAAGCGTCAGCCCAAATAAATGTATTGTCCATTACCCTGTAAGATCTTATACACAGCTACAGCCTGACAGGTGTCCCACAATTTCTGCTTATTGTGCTCTGTTATAATTTAAACATTTTTACATATTAACATGAATTTTCCTCACTGGACACATTTGCTGATCTTTGCTTCTTACCATCTGGACACACATAGCAGCAGTTCTCTCAATTTCACAACACAACACACCATTACATAATCACGCATCATTTTATGTCTAAAATAGCTGTTGAAAGCATTTGGGAGTTGGCGGAAATGGCTAATGTGAATACAAATATGCATTGTTTTATACCAGATCAGCTGATTTGGTTTTGTTTCAAGACCTAATGATGTTCCAGATCTACTTGTAATTACTGTGCCTGAAAAATATTGTTGTTTCAAATTGGGATGGTTATCAACCCTAAACACTTCATGAGTACAGGCTGTCCATAACATACGGTATTGGAAACTATCATGGCTTTTCTAATCAGATTCCAAGTCTTGTGTACTAATAATTAATAAATGTATAAGACAAGACTGAAAAGTTTGGAACATTTTAGTGAATGAAAAAGAGGGGTTGTACAAAAACAGTGTATGCCTCAAACTATAGTATCTGAAATATAGCATCTTAATGGTATTGTACAAAAACTCAGGTAACTTATTTAAACATTTTGATATATATTGTTGGATTATAGATGACCCCTGACCTTTGCCTATCCACTATCAAATACAAACTAACTTTACTAACATGTTATAAAACTGATGGTCAATTTGCTGTCAATTGTAACATCAAAAAAAAAAATCAACTACCCATAGGATATTAAAAAAAAAATGTTTTAAGTATTTGTTAATTAATCAATTCGTTAATTCATGACTTTTCAATCACTCAATCGTCACTCTTTTGATTAATTGTTAAACATTTAAAACATTTGTCTTTCAAAAAAACCAAAGATTTCATGATTTCAGCCTCCTTACTCAGGTGACCTTTTGTTGCTTTTTATTTTATTTTCAACTGCAGTTAGATGAACCATTTGGAGGTTGGGACTGTTGGTTGGGAAACATGACATTTAAAGTCATCACTTTGAGTGTTTCTTTTTGTGAAATGTATATGGAATAAACTGATGGATAAAAATATTAAAGTAATGAAATTAGAATAATCATTAGTATGAGATAGAAAATAGTTAAAATGTTACTCGATACCACAACTCACCACAAGAATAACAAACAAAAAGAATGCTACTTTAGATGACAGCCTGAGTAATAATGATCAAATAGCATATAAGACTGGCATCATTACATTTATAGTGGGCATGTATCTGAGTACTTTACTGTTAATACTTTTATAATAAATGGTCCTGATAATACTTTGTACTTTTTTTTTTATTATAAAACATATAAAATATTAATGGAAACTCAGGAAACAATGTCGACCATATTTGTGTGGAAAGCAATGTGGAAAGCTTTATATTTGGGATAACCAACACTATTAGTGCCCTGGTACCAATAATAAGACGAGATATGGACACAAATTACTGCAGTATAGTATAGTAAATTTCTGTTTATAATTTGGATTTTGGACTTTCCATAGTCATTTGCCATTTTCTCAAGCAGTTTTTGTCGCTTAAGTTCTCTCTAAAATCACTAAATTATAAGTGTTTAATATCATAGTAAAATGCGTCCACGTTCAGTTTCAGAGGTATCATCACTATTCATGTGATATACGTGCAGGATTGTGCAAAAGAAAATTGCCTTTGATCATAATGTGATATTCTGATTTTCATCTTTACAACTTAGTTCCGGTAAGGAAAGTGGCTAATCAGTGTTAATGTATGCATTCCATTAACTCCTGAAACACAATGTATGCCACATGTGTCTGTCCAGCAATAGCCTTATTCTTTCCATTTTAAATTAGTTAAGATGTTTCAGACACATAGGCCTACTCTATTGATCAAGCAGTATTTTGTTTAATTCTCACCAAACAACTTTAGGGACGTGTCGTACATAAAAAAGAAAATAGTGAAGCTGAGTTTTCTCACCATATAAACAAAGTCTGACCTTCAATCGTCTACTAATATGTAGGCCTACTCATTTTGAATAATAATCATGTCAAAATGACAAAATGATGTTGACGGATGCTATTGCGGCGAGATGGCCTCGCACTTTCTGTTTTCAGAAAGCAGATTCATCTTGATTTTGGAAAGCCTCAATGAAGCCTATACCCTTTTGGAATTAATGTCACACA
>OX442355.1:11900101-12187601 GCA_949357725.1 Hyperoplus immaculatus | reverse complement strand
TCTACGACGACCGATTTCACGGCACACAGCAAACAGATTCGTGTCCCCGCCCCCTCCAGACTCTATGACTGTGATTATCGGGCCGGTGTGTCCGGGCCTTTAGAAATACCCCAACAGTTTAACAGTACTGTCTGGAACTGTAAATCTGTGAAAAGGTGAAAGTGTTTGGCAGTTAACTTTTTTATTTTTTGTTGGTATTTAGCTGTTTTCAACTTTGAAGCATTAAGTATTGGCAAACTGAATGTTAATTTGACCAGTAGAATTGTTTTTACTTCAAGTCATATATCGGAAATCCCACAACGTATTTAAAAATGTTAGAAATAACATTACTCTAATGATTTGGATAAAAAATATCGAAATCAAAATGATATTAAATATTCAAATGATATCCAGTCCTGATGTGGCAGTGTTTTTTCAAATGTATTATATGGATTATGTGAGGCTGTTTAATTCATTCATTTATTTTTTTCTTTTGGTCTGTGTGGTGACAACATTATTCTTGTCATTTAGACGTATAAAAAGTGAAATGTCCTCCAGGTCTGTCAGTGCATGAGGTCATTTCAATCCAAAACAGCGCACTAGATTTCCTCACGTTGCCGTCATACACAGATAAGAGCAGTTTAATAATAATTGTGAGTTGCTGTATTTAATTTAAGATTTAAAATTTGTAATTTGCTTGAATGGGAGAGCTACACACAGTTTGTATTGATCCATTAGGTGGCCATCCGCCTATTGATCAGTCTCTGACCTGATTGATGGCAAATCGATTAAATAATAATTGTGTGTCTGTGTGTGTGTGTGTGTGTATTCTCTGCAGGCGTGGCTGTGGAAGGAAAAGGAAAGGGACACCCGTGAAGGTCTTTGTTACACACACTGAGGAGGAGAGCGTGCCTGAACACAGCTTCAGTCCAGGTGTGTGTGTGTGTGTTATATTTGCATGCCATATTCTCACTGCTATTAACCGTGTGCTTGAGTGTGTGTGTGTGTGTGTGTGTGTGCGCATGCATCTGTCTGCGTGTCTGCGTGATTGGTATGGGGGTGGAGCTTGTGTAAGTGAGTGTGACCTACTTTTGTGTGTGTGTGTTGCTTGCCTACATGTGCTGCAGTGTGCACCTGTATATGTGCTCCAGGAGATGGGGTGATGACCTTTGTGTGCGTGTGTGTGTGTGTGTGTGTGTGTGTGTGTGTGTCTGCCTACTTGTATATAATCCTTTTATACTGACTGTCGCTGTGCTCTCAGGTGATCGCAAGGAAGCAGCAGAAAATAAACGTCCCACACTGGATGGGCCTTTCTACAACACAGAGCCTGCTTCTCACAACTGGTGAGTGTACATTTGTAGATGGTAATTTAATTGTTGTGGTGAAAAAAGTCTGTCTGTCTGTCTGCCAGGTATCAGTGTTTAAGTAGGCTAATAAATGGTTAAACAGTCCCTCGGGTCTGTCTGACGGCTAGTTCTTTCAATCAGCTTTAAGATTTAGAAAAAACTGAATTGCTGCTGATCTTAACTGAGCACTTGAGGACAGCTTTATCTGAGAGCAGCACTTCTGTATCCGGGTCCCTGGGACTCACCAGCCCTGTTCGTTTTCATTGAAGTCATATAATCAGGCTGATTTATACCCGCGATGTCCGAAGAATGCAGTTGAATAGCCAGTAGGATAAAAATTCAGCAGCACCGGGATTGAGAATCACTGCCCTGAAGCACTGGCGTGTATGTCAGGATTTCTACGGTTTACTTTACACTAATTTTAGCTGCAGTTGATCCTTCCCTGCGGTATAAAAATCAACCCTAAGGCTAGAAGAATGTAAAAACAATAAGATAACATCATACTTAGAATTTGGTCACAAACATTTGACACCTCTTCTTACAGCTTGTTTCACAATGACATACATCAAAATATAGGGCTGAAACAAATGGTTATTTCAATTTTTTCGTTTATATTGACTATCATTATTCTTTAAGTTGAAGTCAACATTCTGGGGATAACATGTTGTCGAAATCCCTTTTTTTTCAAAATCAGTAAATATCTCCTTACCTAAGATTTATTGCTATGAAAATACAGGTAGCATGTGTTTTTAGTAGACTTAAGCAATTGGGATAATAAGCTGGTCAATATTTAAAAAGGTATTGAAGCCAAATACTTTTCAAAGCCAAAGCGTAAGCCGATCAGTAGCTTAGCCTATATCGATAGCAGTGTTGCTAGCTACAGTGGGTCGGTCCGAGTCACTTAGTTTACATAGCCTAGGCTGTGTATTAACACCACGATCACACACACACACACACACACACACACACACACACACACACACACACACACACAGTATGGACAGGTTGCGGATCGCGAGATATATTCACTGATTTTGACAACAAGCATTCTCCAGAATCCCTGACTCCTTGACCTTTAATAACTGATCACTCGTTTAGTCGACAAACTATGATTGACACAATTAGATTTCCCAGAGCCTATGGCGAAGTCTTCAAATTGCATGTCTCCCGACAGTTCAAAAATCCCAATATTTTCAATAGAAATGTGTGGTGCAGTGGTTAGAGCACGCCCCGATAGAGGCCGGCTCAGAAGCAGCAGACCATAGGTTTGGAGCTGGCCTGTGGTCGTTCTCTGCCTTCTGAATAAAATGCCCAAAAACAATCTTAAAAAAAAATGTCTCAACCCCCTTCACTTCCCCAGCACTCCATCAGAGCAGACTCCTAGCAAAGTCTCCTCCGGATCCAAGAGCAGCTCGTGCGTTGCCTCTGTCCCTGCCCCGACGCCTGCCCCTGCCCCTGCCCCGGCTGCAGCCTCTTCAGCCAAGGCCCCTGTGTCTGTGTCTGTGACCCCGGCCTCCACCGCCCCGGCTGCTCCCACCGCCTCTGCTCCAGCCCCAGCCTCCACCAGCCCCTTCTCTCCCTCCCCAAACTGCCGCATCAGAGAGGTCCACTGTGGCAGCCAGGTGCGCCTGGTCGTCATCGCAATCCGGGACATTACCAAGGGAGAGGAGATCACTGTGGACTACAGCTTGACAGAGTGGGGAGAGAACCTGGTGAGCACACACACACACACACACACACACACACACACACACACACACACACACACACACACACACACACACACACACACACACACATATAGTTTAATTTATCTACGTAACCTTGATTCTTGACCTAAAAATAACCTCAACCCGAATCTCAAATTCCAATCCGAAACCAGCTGCTTTATCTCAAATGATCTCACGTTTCAGTTTTCTTGATCTGTCTATCGTTGGCCACTTGGTCCTCATAAATATAGAAACGCATTCAAACACTGAGCACATTTCTGATGGCTTTAGATAGGCAACCATATGTGTATTCACAGACTGTTGATCAGCTTCACACACTCACTGTCTGTCACACACACAGACACACATTCACACTACCTACTGTGTACACATTCATGCTACACACACAAAGCTAAGCAAGACATGGGGTTACCATGGTGATGGCTGGGCTCCCGTTCTCTCTCTACCTATAGTGCTTTAGCAACAGTAACCATGGTTATTACATGACATCTGCTCCTTTTCTAATGGATCCCATTAGATAAGATCAATTTACTCAATAAAATGATGACACCAGAATCCGGAAATTATATTGACAAAGTTGGGAAATTGAGAACAGAGGTTTAAATAGAACGCCGGTTCCTTCAAAGCCATATTTATGGCCGATATAAAGTCTAAAGCAGATATTTTTAGGGATTCTATTATTGGCTGAATGATTTGAACTGTACTCAGTAGTAATCCACTTTGATTGAATGATAACTCTCATGTTTAGTGCTCATGAGAAGTTGGAAGTGATTGAAAGCGCGTCTCTTTCCACTTCCTTTGTTTGGCTTGTTGTTAATGCAAGAGTTGGAGTCCTAATCAAGGGGGGTCCTCCTGCTCTTTGAGTGACAGCTGAGTCTGATTGTGATGGCAAACCTTAACGAGCTGGCTGTTTAATCTGCCTGCTCTGTGTCCCACAGGGTTTCCGTGGTACTGTATCTGCAGCGCAACACGAGTGCAACTCTGACACTGAGAATAACAGCAATATCAAAAGGGTAAGAGAAAAACCCCACTGTTTCTTTAAAGCACACAGACCGATAGAAAAAATGGACAATGTTTCCAAATAAAATGTTTACCTACATCACACCACGTTTTGCTAAAGGTAACATGGTAAGCGTTTTCTTGAAATAATGTCACAACAGATTTGAAAACCATTTATCAAAGGGAAAATTATTATGCTTGACTTTGAGTTCTTGTAGTTCCACTCCAAAGGGGTTGAACAAATGATCTTACAAACTTATTTTTTTATCAACTTGTTGTAGCTTCTTCCTCTTTAAAGCTAGCCTATATGATGCTTACAGTGAATTCAATATTCAAACCAGAAATTACATCAGATGGAAGACATGTGCCCAAAACAGTTGTATTCAATTGTGTTATGATAACAACGTTCAAAATGAGAGTGTAATGTGGGTTTGTAGTGACAGATTTATAGTGAGTTAAAGCTCATTGTTCAGGTGTTCGGCCTGCCACTTTACTGTCTTGGTTCACTCTGACCTCTTTCAATGTGACCTTTTAAGAGAGTTGCATTTGATATTCCATTCCGCTGTACAGTGTGTTTTGTCGCAGTGAAAAACATCAAATGTTGTGTGGGTGGACAACACTAATGTTGGGTTCAACATAATCATGATCATCAACTCTTCCTCCCTCTCCTCCGGATAATTGTTTTATTATGTATAGTAATGACATAGGTTGTTTAAAGTTCAACTCCTTTAAAGTAAAACAGCACAAGGAACTTAGCCTGCTAATGCTAAAGTGTTAATGTTCTTCTGTCTCTTTGCCTCCCGACACTAAATGGTACGATTGGGAAACATTGCACCAATCACGTATCACCTCTTTGAAGGATTCACTGTTGATTCTCTTGCCAATCATGCTCACCATTTGCTTATTGCTTTGAAATTAAATTCCTTTTCTGTCTGTGCATCTAATTAAAACGGTGAGAGTTTCAAACATCGATTAAGTAATGTCAGTATTTCTATTCAAATTGCTCTGCAATGGAGCCAACCCACCACTTGGGGGTGCTATACCTTTTGGGAAAGAGTTGTGACTTGGTGGCTAGATAGTTTGAAGATCCCAGTGGTTATGCAGTGTCACTGCTTTTCAAGCATACAGCAGCAAGTCTGGCAGCTTTGCCTACATGTTAAAAACTTAGTTAAAACAAACCTAGAATACAGGAATGAAAAGTAAGAAAACAAGCTAAAAGGGAGGTCATATGTACATCAATACAATCTATTTGGGTACTTTTTACAACATAAAACTATTTTAACATGTCAAAGCATTTTTTTTAAATAATATTTATATTGCAAAAGAATGTCTGGACATGAGGTGACATGCTCTTCTTTTCCCTTCCTGTCTCTTCCCTCTAGGAGGAGGAGCCTCTCTCTGTGACAGCCCAGCAGAGGCAGCAGCAGCAGGACTACGTCACCCCGTCTTGGTCCCTGTCCCCTTCCTCGTCCCCCATCTCCCACTCTGAAGCCAGCGACTCAGACGCTGGAGACGAGGACAACGGCAGTCCCCGCGGGCGCGCTCCACGTCGACGCAAGAAGCGACGCAGCACTCCTTCAAAGAAAAAGAGTCTTCATCGGACCCCACCCGGCCGGCCACCACTGGCCTCTCACGCCAGCATTCCTCACCACAACCATCCTCCAGCACAGTCCTCCCCTCCCTGCCCCTCCTCCTCTTCCTCTCTGGCCAGGGCTGTGTTCAAAGCTCCGGCTCCGCTGGGCCCTAACAACACAAGCAACGCCATCGTCAATGTCCCCCGAGGAGCGGTGTCCATAGACTCCTTGCGCCAAACCTGTCAGTACTGCGGACGTCACTTCCGCTCCCTGGGCCGTCACCTAGACAAACACCACTCCCACCAACCGGAGGTGTGCTCTGCCCTGGTGGAGCGCTACACACAGATGCCCCGCCTGCACGCGCAGAGCACGCACCCCAGCGCCGCTCACACACACACTCAGCAGCACTCAAAGTCGTCACTAGCCGAGGGACAGAGCCGCGGTTCAGATCTGCCCCAGAGCGGTGTCCAGGACCTCTCCATGTCTCCGCCCACTCTCACCGCAGCCAACCAATCGCCTGCCTCGTCTGGGAGAACCTCCAGCCCACCTGTACTGACTCCTCCACGGGGACAGAACGCAGTGCCGGTGTCCGTCTTAAAGAGAAGCCCGCCCCCCGTGGCCGTGCTGCAGTCCAGGAATGGAGAGATGAGGGGGATTAAGAAAGAAAGAGAGGAGGAAGAGGATGAGGAGGATGAAGACGAAGCTGACGTGGAGGTTGTGGAGGTAAAGAGGCCCAAAGAGGAGGATGATGTGGAGGTGTTGTGCCCCGAGTCCTTCACCAGCAAGTTGGCCAAAGAGATGGAGCCACCAAAAGAAGAGGAAGACGAGGAGGAAGAGGAGGAGGACAATGGAGTGATGGAGGTGGACGATGATAGTGGGACAGAGGATAAGGACACTGACTTGCTGAGGTAACTTGAAGTCTTTGAGGGGAAGGGCTGCAACTAACAATTCTTCTCATTATCGATTAATCACTGAATCATTTTGTCTTTAGAATATCATTAAATAGTACCAGATGCAGGGAACAATTTCCCTTGAAAAGTAAAGATATTCAGTTTACTATTATTGTGTATGATAAAGATTTGCACATTCGAAAAAGCTGGAAGGGATTGTTTGCATTTTTGCTAAATAAAATCACTAAAAAGATTGTCAAAATAGTTACAGATTTTGATTTCTGTTGATCAGCAAAGTGAGAGATTGTGTGTCTGTAACATTAGGAACTAAGCAGGAACTTAGCATAATGGTAAAGTAATATACCTGCCGAGCTGTTTAGAAACCTGATAGCTAGTGTTGATTGTAGAACACTAACAAGCTACCATGAAGTTGTTGTAAGGTGAGTTAAAATGAATAAATGAACTAATGGCTGCCTATCTTTCTTTCAGCAGTTCTGGCCGTCACCACTTGCTCCCCCTGCTGTCGTCCTTGTCCTCTCTGGTGCTGTACCTTCGTCGGCTGCAGCACTCTGCCTTCCTGTCCCTGTCCCGGCAGCTGCAGTCAGCCGAGGCCTGGCGTCTCCTCTGCCACTCCAGCCTCGCTCTGCTCATCCTGTACAACCGCAGACGCGAGTGCGAGGTCTCCAAGCTGTCCATCACTGAATACCACGCCCGCATCACTCCCCAGTGCCCTGTCCCCGTCCCGCCCGGCGCCCCTCCGGCTCTCACCCCGATGGAAGCCTCCCTGTCTCCCTTTGAGCGCCTGGTGCTCCCTCACCTCCCTAGAGTCGGAGTCCAGGGGAAACGTGGTCGGGTGCAGCCCCTCATCCTGCCCCCTCACTGCGAGCCCTGTCTGGAGCTGCTCCTGCAGACCAGGCAGGATGTAGGAGTGGACCCCACCAACCCGTACGTCTTCGCCCGGCCGTACCACTCCCCCGCCACGCCGCTGAGAGGGACCGACCTCCTGCGCAGCCTGGCCCGCTCCAGTGGAACCCGCAACCCCCGCGCCCTGACCCAGACCCGTGTGCGCCGACAGGTCGCCATACTGACCCAGCTGCTGCTACTGGGAGAAGGAGAGGAGCCGGGGCAGCCCGGAGGCAGCGCCGTGGAGAGGCTGGAGCACTTCCTGGAAAGGGAGTACCATGTGACACAGAACTGCGCAGGGATTGGTCAAGACCCGGGCCTTATGGGCAGAGTGGGCCGAGTCGTGCTATGCGGAGAGAGAGACGGGGTTCTGTTCAGAGGAATGAGCCTGAACCACATCTGTCTGGAATTGGATGGTGAGATAGGGGGCTGGCTGAATGAATATGGTAAAAGTGGGACAGTTTTTTTTCTGTTGTCCAAGATGAGCTGTATCATCCCGGATAGAAAAAGCTTTTCAGTTTTTGTGGTTGTTTGTGTTGTGATAGATTGTGTAAAGAACATTGACTAAGTTCTGCTATTTCTTTCCCCTTCTTTCCTGCCACCTCTTTCCCTGCAACCATTTCCTTTCTTTCCCTCTGTCCAGTTATGTCAGGAAACTCTGCGGACTCGTACTCCGAGGGAGATTCTGATGGAGAGCAGGTGAAGGAGAAGACTGAAGAGTCAGTCCCTGCTCCCGCCCCCACCCCTACACCCACACTGCTCTACGTCAGGAAGGGCAAGAACAACGGGCGGGTTGGACGACCCAAGAAGCTGAAGAACCTCCAGCAGTCCCCTCCAGCTCCTCTAACTCCACCCGTAAAATGCAGGAGGGGATCAGGTCAACTCAAATCAGGTTAGTGTTGGGTCGAAGTATCAGTGTAACTGCACAATTTACGAGACAAGGGAAAGATAAGTAAAGAAAGAAAAGCATCCAGTGACATTTAAAAACCAAAATAAACATGCATTCCAAAAAAAAAGTCAAATTAACTAAATTACTAACAGCTATTGTATAATAATTTAGGAAAAACCACAATGTATAACTATAAACAAATGTATACAAACAGTGTGTGTGTGTGTATTTGCACCTACCGCCCACTTTGTCCAGTTGCTGCAGATGTGATCAGCTGCACATCCTCGATGCAAATCTCCTCCAATCCAATCTTTTGCTGTTACTGACATTGAAAGAAGGAAATGATATCTATTGGAAAAGGAAACATTTATATGACCATGAAATGTTTGTGTATTTCTTGACCTAAAGACACAACACAGTATTTTCTGTGTGCACTCACTTTATACTGTGATCACTTTGTGAGTAGTGGTGGTGAGGCAGAGCCGGCCCGAGGCATGAGCAAACTAAGCGGCCGCTTAGGGCCCCCGACTGCCTGGGGGGCCCCCTCCAAAAAAAAAAAAAAAAATAAAAATATATTTTTTTTTTTTAGTTTGTGTGTTTGATATTAACATCATATTGTGCAAATGTGAGTTATCATACAAAAAAAGGAATAAAATGTTTTGGTCTAGATAATTAATAGCCTAAAAATGTAATCAGTTCATCTGGGAGGAAATCCGAAATTATCTGATCATGTCACGTTCACATCCATGCACAGTGTGTATTGAGTTTATTTAAAAACAATTGGAAATGGGGCTGCCCTCAGTTGCCCATGCACTGTGTATAGTCTATAGCCTATTTCAGCCTTGTCTGTGGAAAAAAAGATACAGTAGCTGGACAACAGAGTTCTTCTGCTTAGTTCCTCACACTGCATTTAAATGCATTCACTATATTACAGAGAAATATGTCCCGTAAAAGAAAAAGAGCTCCAAGCCCAACCCAGAGGACCCTCCATAATATTTTTATTTTATATTAATATATATATATTTTTTTTTTAAAGATATTTTTTGGGCATTTTTATGCTTTATTGATAGTGCAGAGAGACAGAGGTGAAATGGGGCAGAGAGGGGAGTGACATGCAGAGAACGACCGCGGGTGGGAATCGAACCCGGGTCTGCTGCTGGGCCCGGCCCGGGAGGGGGACGCCTTACTATATTAATATTTCTATGGAAAATCCATGTGTCCTTCTTCAATAGCTTCTAATTCATCTGACCCAGTGTCTCCAAATTATTTGTTCACACAATTTCTCAGATTTAGCCTCTTAATTTTCCTCTCAAAGTGCACCAGATTCATGCATTTCACTTTAAAAAGGTTAAAAAAATCTCCCGGGGGGGCATACCCCCGGACCCCCCTAGGAGGGTCTGAATCTCGCCTGTCAAATATTTTCACACAGCCGCACAGTGGAGGCACTTGCGGAAAACACTGGCTGTGTGAATGATATTTAACAAAGATCTATAGTTTCAGCAGCACTAACATTGGAGAGGGGCCCCCAATCATATTTCGCTTAGGGCCCCCTGAAGGCTTGGGCCGGCTCTGTGGTGAGGTGTCACCACTCTCATGGCGAATAAGACTCGTTGCTAAAACACATGCATCTCTCCTCCCTTTGTAGGAAAGCGAGGCGTCCTGAAGCGTCCCTGGTCGGAGGCGGAGCGTGCGGCAGTCGAGGAGCACCTGACCCAAAACATCAGCGAGCTGCGAGTCCCTGCCAAGGCCGACTGCGAGCGCTGCCTGCAGATGTGCCCCCTGCTGGTCAGCAACCAGCGCGACTGGCGAGCCATCAAGTTCTACTGCCACAACCGCATCCAGCTGCTGAAGAAAAACCAGCGGCGTGACAGTGATCCCCTGCCACTCATTGTCTGCTGAGAGTGCAGAGGGAGGGACGG
Organism: Hyperoplus immaculatus; assembly: GCA_949357725.1. Taxonomy (NCBI): domain Eukaryota; kingdom Metazoa; phylum Chordata; class Actinopteri; order Uranoscopiformes; family Ammodytidae; genus Hyperoplus; species Hyperoplus immaculatus. Next base: position 12,177,372 of record OX442355.1, on the reverse strand, counting down.
AGGGAGGGAGGGAGGGGGAGGGATTGCCTGGTGCGGTGCAGCTGATCAGAGCAGATTCTCAAATGGTACCCTGCTGCGTAGGAAATGCACTAATTTTAAGAGGACGGTCCTAAATTTCACTCAACTTTTCTGGTTTGTTTTTGACATGGCTTCTAATTCGACACCTGATGGCTTTTTATTTTTTATTTTGAGCCATACAAGAACATCAATTTGAATTGACTTTTTTTGTTTTGACGTTCCACTTTAGGGTCTTAAAAAGAACGATACTAGGGTCTTTATGGTGCTCCTGGCATGAGGGTCAGAGTGCAATGTCGTGTCAAAAGCAGTGTTTGAGACCATGGGGGACTTCTGAGACCGTGGCATCGGCAGCAGCCTGTGTTGTGTTGTAAATGGACTTTTTTTTCTCCTACAAAGGTGGACACACTAACTCTGAAATGTAAACAAGGGAGGCAGTGGAGCCCTACAGTGTTGTTATTTGAACGTCGTGAAGTAGCATTAGTGTTTTATGCACTTGGAGACGTTAATCGGACAAACGGCCTGTGCTAGGGCCACACTTTTCTTAATAGTGGCTATATATAAATAGACTAGGCATAACTACTGCTAACCTAGAAGAATAGCCCGATCTTTCCTCATACAGCTAGTTCTTCTTTTCATGCAGCTGACTGTGCAATTCTGACTATGGTTTTATTATATGTGGACCTTAATTTCAATGTAAGGTACTAGGCGATGAATGAGTTATTGTTCTGCAGTTACTATGAAGTTAAAAAAGTAAATAAATGGAACACAACATTACGTGGAGATGATTCTCCAGAGTGGGAGTTGTGGGTTCCATGAAATAGACAATGAAATGGCCTCAGAATGTTGTGAAGTTACCTTTTTGAATACCTAAGATGTTTAGTTAAACCGAAAAAGTCCAGAAACATGGAAACTGTTTTGAAATCTGTTGCGTTGGACTCTAGATTTCAACAGCGACAATCCCCCCCCCCTCAAGAAACAGTACAGTATGTTCTCGTTTCCTATTGTTTGTTGTTGTTTTTTTTTAGCCTGTTGCACATTTTTTATTCAAAGCAGTAATACAATGTGCTATAGGCCGATAAACTGGATATCACTTTATATGTGGAGAGGAGTTTTCCCCTTGGTTGTGTTTTAAAAGTTTCCTAAAAGTGGGCATTTATCAGAAAAGTGATTGTTCTGTGTCACCACGTTATTTGCATTGTCTGTGTTGGTTTTCCTTTCTTTCAACGGCAAGAGCTTCTCCTGTACTTTCCCCGCCACACTACACGGTTTGCAGCTCAACCAGATGATTTGGTTTCTCTTCAGTGTTGCTGGAAATCTGCGTCGGACTCAAACCTCCACGAAACCTCAAGACTGATACTTGAAGTTATTTAAACTTTTTGCAGAATCTTTGTGTTATCTTTTTTGCTCTAGCCTTGCCAGTTACGTTGTACATAACAAATATATTATCAATATGCTAACTGGTTGTTTGTGCTAGACTATAAGTAGCTTTTTCCATTTCTGAGTTATTGCTATCTTTACATAAGCCTATTTTGTAAATACTCATCAGAGAAACAAAGAAAAAACACAATGTATGACATGCCTTGTTTATTGTGTTATGTTTTTTCTTTTTTTTTTATAAGTCTTATAAAAATGTAAAGCTCCGTGTTTGTGCTGTGGTTATTCATTTCAACAAAAGTGACCCCCCCCCTCTCTCTCTGGTCTATGCATCATAGTGATCTTTAAATGAATACTCTTTGATTTTTGGAAATATGTAGAGAGATGCAGTATTCACAGGCTATTGTCCAACATGCTGAACACTGTTAAATACACTAGATGGGGGTGTTGGTTCATAACCATAAACATTTCTGAGAAATAAAAGAAGAGTGGCTCTGAGTTCTCTGATGATTAGACATTCAAAGAAAATATCACTTGGGGCCCACTTTAGGGTCTTAAAAAACCCCGACCCTCTTGGTATGAGGGTCATAGTGCAATGTCCTTTCAAAAGCAGTGCAGTGTTTTTTTTTTAACTTTCCTTCAAAGATGGACACACTAACTCTGAAATGTAAACAAGGGAGGCAGTGGAGCCCTACAGCGTTGCTATATGAACGTCGTGAATTAGCATTAGTGTTTATTCACTTTGAGACGTTAATCGGACGCAGTATTCACAGGCTTTTTTCCAACATGCAATTCACTGTTAAATACACTAGATGGGGGTGTTGGTTCATAACCATAACATTTTCTGAGACAAAAAAGAGTGGCTCCGAGAATACAGGGGCTCACCTGTATTCTCAGACTATCAGACATTCAAAGAAAATATCATCCTACTCTCGACTCTATATTGCAAAGATACATCATGCACTGACTGTAAGACTCATCTATAGTTGTCTTATTAATATACACATCATGTAACAGGTCAGCATATGGGTCAAATCTCTACAAAACTTTTTAAATATGTTGTTAAATCATATTTTGAACAAATGGGCATTTATAAATTATGATTTAAAGACATAAAGTCCCGTACACACAGTGACAGTTCTATCCCACTGTCTACATCTGAAGATGATAAAATAAATACAAACTTTACTCAAGGACGTTTTCTGGAGCTTTGACTGCAAAGAAAACCAACAAATATATCAAGGTACAAAATATGAGAGATAGAGATAAGGAACTGCGAGATGATGCAAAGACCAGGAGTGCAGCCACTGAGAAACTGGACAGCAGAATCCATGCCATACCTTGTAGCAGCTGAGTTACACTATTTCAGGTCTTGCTGCTATACAGATACAGAATACACCTGTCAGTAAATCATCATGGGCAAACAAACATGTATCAGTTGTTCATGTGGTTTAGGCCCAAAGACTGAAAGTTATTTGTGCTGAGCCCTTCCAATTTAAGGCATAGTATGTCTCAGAATGAAAAACATATGGGTTTTTTATATCTTCACTGAATCTACACCCCTGTGAGTATTCCAGTGTTTGTTTTTTGTGTTTATGATGTTGCTTGATGCTACATGAAAGTGTATGATTAAGGCGGGAATTGTGGTAAAATGTGTTTTATTCATGTTCAGGCATTGTCTGAAAAAAAATGCAGGGACAAGTCGGCAAAGCCCAGCCATTCCAGCATAACTTCAGAGTGCTGGAGTAGCCTACACTGTACATCACTGCTGTCAGGTAAGAAGGTAAACCACTAGAGGTCAGCAAAGACAAGATTTTCAGGGGGTGTTAAATTACCCTTTAAACAATCTTGTGTCTTCCTCCTCCATATGATGGCTGACTTTTCACACTGACTTGACTTGTATTACCCCTGTGTGGCTGTTTGGACCTCTATAGCCTATTTGTATAGGCTACTGATTTTTTTCACCATTACCCAACACTCACCATGTTTCCCATGGGGTTTACTGAAGGCTTAACCCATTGATGACTATGGCAATCTAGGATGCATGTCCTTAATGCCTGAGGGTTTTCTGAAAAAATAGTAGGAATTGTCAAGTCTACCAAAACCTTAATATCTAAGCCTGTGTAGCACATATAAACATGAAATAAAATACATTTAAAAGTTAAGGTTCACAGGTTTTATTTAAACATGCTCCCTTAGCGCTTACAAACCAACAAATATTTCTAAAAATCGTCAAAATGAGATGAATTAGAAAATTATTAAATATTGTTAATAAATAGATGCAATGTGTTGTGTGATTTTCGTCAGTAGTAGTAGACCTTGATTCTGCGCACCAAACGCCACTAACTGTTCTGTCGCCGACATAGCTGGCGTATTTTTTTAATTATTTTGTTTTATTTTTTATTTTTTATTTTTTTGATTGACATGATTTTTGGCAAACCACACAACTTTTGGGTGGTCACGTGGTCTTAAAAAATCAACAAAACCCACCTCATGTGTATTTGAACCAATGACAGTGCATTCTATGCTGGGAATGCCATGAAAATTAGATAAAGTAATAATGCTGCGCCACGCAGCATCAGGCAGGAGAGCCAATGTGGCATCGCGCAGCAGCCGTCATCAATGGGTTAAAAAAGATTCAAGTCAGGTTTTGGTTGGGAAAAGTGTATCTGATATATTCAAAGGTCTTTAATGTTTTTCTTAATCTTCTTTCCCCTGTTACTGTTTGTTCTGTGTTGGTTTGCTTGACGTCGATATGGTGAATTTTGGGCCAGGTAGTCTATCTTCAGAAAGTAATTTGAAGATCATCCTGGTTAAATATACTGTAGGTCAAATGCAAATCTATAAGACCACAAATCCCAGGCCTCTCTGCACTATAGTAAAGCCCCCCAGAAACAATTAAAAGCTTATCATTTGTGTTGTCAATATATGAATCCCTGGAGATTAACTGACTCAACTCACTGTGTTGAGTCATGTGTGTTTTGTGGCTTCTATTTCTTCTATTTTTTGGTGCTTTTTTAATATATCAAATAACATTCATCGCAATCTCATCACAACAGTATCAACATGGTGACAGACGTTTTCCAGGGGTCGTTGTTGACACTGACATAGCGGTGGAACTTAATAACTTTTTTATCTCTTTCATCTCTTTATCTACTTCTGTTTTCTATTAATAAGCACATGTTCTGACCAGAGCTGTCAAAAAGGTGAATACCAATACAAAATTCTGCAAAAACAGATCTATATGTGTCAATGGGTGAGTTCCAACTAAATATTTGCATTGTTCAAATGTCTGTGCTTTGCAGGTGGTAACACAGTCAGTTCACAAGGACCTTGGCATTCAGGACAAACATGATTAAAACCTTATTAAATGTTGGTTAACTGCCTTCAAAACAGTTTGAAAGGAAGGCTTTCGTATAATAGCCTTTGCAGAATACTGAAAGAATATTGTTAAACTAGAAAATCCAGCGGAGATTTTGAAAGTAGGCCTACGGGCAGCGCTTCGGAGGCGCCCCGCCCGTCGGCCAGGCCAGAAGGCTTCTACGAACCGCCGCCGCGGGCTTTCCAATCTCCAGTCCCGAGTTGTGGCCATCCCCTGATGCTGTGTACACAATTAGGTGATGATAGGTTGGAAATCCACAGAGTAGATGTCACTTGACTGAATTTCAGGTCATGTAAATTATGGAAGAAAAAAAATCATGGCTGACCCCTATGGTCCAAGAGGCTTTATTGTAGAGCACCATGAGCTGTACATGTGTAAGACATTTCAAGTGAATCAGAGTCAGGGGGCGAGGGGTGTGGCCTGTCAAACATTGCATTTTTGAATGATGGTTTTCGCATTTGTGGCGCCCCCTATGGGTTAACCTCGACAAGCTTAGAGGGCCATGCTACCACATGTCTTCTGCACATATCCTGCAAGTTTCATGATGATAGGACCTATGGTCAATTAGTTATGGCCAATTTGTTATTAAGCCCCGCCCCTGCGTAAACGTTTTAGTCAATGGCAGCCATGTTTTTCAAGCTATCTTACTAATATTTTTCGGAGACGTGCGTCATAGTCCCCCGGGGATTCGTGAGACATTTGGTGTTGATAGAGTAAAACTTGACACAGTTGTTGATAAAACCCTGTTTTTCAGTTTATGCTAATTAGCCGAAGATATTTCAAGGTTGACTTTTATGGTCCAAGAGGCTTTTTTGTAGAGCACCCTGAAATACACCTGTGTGAGAAATTTCAAGTCAATTGGACTTACGGTGTGCGGGGCGTGGCCTCTCAAACTTTCTTCAGTCGGGGCTTAATAACAGCGTCCCCTAGCGGAAATTCAAAAAAACTGTCCGAGAGGCTATATTGTAGAGCACCATGAGCTGTACAAGTGTAATAAATTTCAAGTCAATCAGAGTCAGGGGGCATTTGTGGCGCCCTCTATGGGTTAATCTCGATAAGCTTCGAGGGACATGCTACCACATGACTTCTGAAGTAATTCCAAAACAAAGTAGTTTAATTCAGCAACAAATGTATTGAAGCTTGCCTTGATAACCACCAGAGGTGGAAAGAGTACAAAAATATTCTACTCAAGTAAAAGTATGATTACTTGGATGAAATTGTACTTAAGTAAAAGTAAAAGTACTGGTCTAAAAATCTACTGAAGTAAAAGTGAAAAAGTAGCTGATTTAAAATGTACTTAAAGTACAAGTTACTAGTTACTTTTTAACAGCGGGAGAGGGCAGGGGTCTCTTCAGTGTAGGGCATTATTTATATATAGACAAAGGGATATACATCTCAAACTAGTTTTGTTCAATTAATACAACACTTACAAATGAAAGTGCACAAATTAAATAAATCATGTCACCACACATGTATGGATGTATACTGTGTCATTATACTTTAGATAAGCAAATATGGAGCAAATTGTCTGTTAATAGGGAATGGGAATGTAACCGGTCTACAGACCTAAACAGACTGCAGCTGCAGTTCTAATAATGTAATTGTGTACAATTGATCTAAACCATGGAAATTGCAAGGTTAGGCTGCTCGATTTTGACAAAAATCATAATCATGATTATTTTGATTGACATTGTGTAATCACAATTATTAGACAATTATTCATTGATTTAAGAACTGCAACATGCACTTATTTAACATTTGAAAACGTGACTTTTGACTTTAAACATATCCTAATTGAACTGAAAACTAGGAAAATGCAAATAGCCTAAGTAAAACATATTTTTTACAATTAAATAAAATAAGTGTCAAAATCAAAATAAACCGTTGCAAATGTTATTGATAGGGCACGTCTTTTGCTAGCAGGAATGTGAGGGCATATTTTAATGTATATCCCATGGAGCTGGCTGGATAAGCAAGTTGCATTGTAGGCTACAGTGTTCTTAATTGATGACTGTTGTGGTGACAAGAGTCAAGGAGCTTTAAACTTCCTGTGTTTTTTATTCCTTGGTCATAGACCACTAGGATTCGACTTAAAGTGAGTAAGCTAATTGGTCGTGATGTTTTGAGGTGCAGCTGGGTCGCATATGACTTTTTCTCTCTCTCTCTCTCACGGCCGCGCATGTCATCTGACTCGCGTGTCAGCGCATAACATATCTTGCACATTGTTTTAGTCTATTACTTTTACCTTTGTTCTCGAGCAAAGGCTGACTTTCTGCCGTGTTCTGGAAGTTTTTCAAAGCTCCCGGTAACACGTACCGTCTCCATCCCACTCTGCACTGTTAAACTGAAAGCTAGGTGAGGGAGGGGCCGATCGCACGGCTGGATGAAAGGTTTGCTGCATTTAAAAGCCTTCACGTCTTCACGTGCGGTACAATGACAGTTTAACTAGGATTATTTTGTTTTAATGATAGAGGGAAGCAATGTTTGTTGTTATCATTTAGTCGCAATGATCCTGTCGATCATTATATAGGCTAGTTCTGGTATTGTGCCGTAAAAATGAAAGCACCCCGCGATATTTCTTTTATTTTCTCTCGTTTCCCTATCTATTTTTTTACTCAGTAACGCAGGTGATATAAAATGTAGCGAAGTACAATACTTCAAAATAAACATACTCAAAGTAAAAGTATAGGTTTTAAAAATCACTTAAAATTACAAGTACACGAAAAAACTACTCAATTACAGGAACGCCAGTAAATGTAATTCGCTACTTTACACCCCTGATAACCACACCTATTTAAGTAAACAATATTTAATCAAAGTCAAATGTGGGAATGTAGGTTAGGCCTATGTAAAGTTAAAATTAGCTCATCATATCAGTAGGCCTATATAAGGAATGTATTTTCCCTCTTCATGCCAACATCCAAATACAGTAGGGTGCAAAAGACCAAAAAGATTGAAGTTAAAGTCAAACAAGTGAACACAGTGAGTGTTTAATTATACATTAAATTACATTGTCCCACACTGACTGCTTCAGAGCATTCGTGCCTGGGAATAATCAGTCTTTTGGCATTTAACTCCTTTTGATTTAGGTGGGAGACATGTCCAAAGACTGGTCTCTTTAAGCCGAGTCCTTGGATTTAAGAAGTCAGTTTTCACTAAAAAGTTCCACATCTATAGGAATACACTCACATTTCTAAGCTTGGCATTATTTTATGGACAGGCTGCAACGTGATGAGTCTCCCCACCAAAGTGTTGCAATCAAAATATATTTCAAGTTTGACATGCGTATTTGTGGTGATTTGAGGTCTATTGTAAAAAAAAAAAAATGCATCGGGTGCAGCGGATTGCATTCATATTTTGATAGACTGAGCAAGCATGGTAGGCCTACAGATAGGCTATTATAAACACATGACAATAGGCTAAAAAAAAAAAATTTCTTAAAATCTTTTTTTAGTTTGTGTGTTTGATATTAACATCATATTGTGCAAATGTGAGTTATCATACAAAAAAAGGAATAAAATGTTTTGGTCTAGATAATTAATTGCCTAAAAATGTAATCAGTTCATCTGGGAGGAAATCCGAAATTATCTGATCATGTCACGTTCACATCCATGCACAGTGTGTATTGAGTTTATTTAAAAACAATTGGAAATGGGGCTGCCCTCAGTTGCCCATGCACTGTGTATAGTCTATAGCCTATTTCAGCCTTGTCTGTGGAAAAAAAGATACAGTAGCTGGACAACAGAGTTCTTCTGCTTAGTTCCTCACACTGCATTTAAATGCATTCACTATATTACAGAGAAATATGTCCCGTAAAAGAAAAAGAGCTCCAAGCCCAACCCAGAGGACCCTCCATAATATTTTTATTTTATATTAATATATATATATATTTTTTTTAAAGATATTTTTTGGGCATTTTTATGCTTTATTGATAGTGCAGAGAGACAGAGGTGAAATGGGGCAGAGAGGGGAGTGACATGCAGAGAACGACCGCGGGTGGGAATCGAACCCGGGTCTGCTGCTGGGCCCGGCCCGGGAGGGGGACGCCTTACTATATTAATATTTTTATGGAAAATCCATGTGTCCTTCTTCAATAGCTTCTAATTCATCTGACCCAGTGTCTCCAAATTATTTGTTCACACAATTTCTCAGATTTAGCCTCTTAATTTTCCTCTCAAAGTGCACCAGATTCATGCATTTCACTTTAAAAAGGTTAAAAAAATCTCCCGGGGGGGCATACCCCCGGACCCCCCTAGGAGGGTCTGAATCTCGCCTGTCAAATATTTTCACACAGCCGCACAGTGGAGGCACTTGCGGAAAACACTGGCTGTGTGAATGATATTTAACAAAGATCTATAGTTTCAGCAGCACTAACATTGGAGAGGGGCCCCCAATCATATTTCGCTTAGGGCCCCCTGAAGGCTTGGGCCGGCTCTGACTGCATGAATACACAGTACATCACTTTTATGTGTGGGTGAATGTGAGGCCAAAGCTGCCATACAAATGCAGGCAATTTACCTCTATTTATCTCTTCCATAATATCACAATCCAGGGTACAGCTGCTGAGCAGGAAGGCACTAATGTGTCAAAGGTGGTGATGGGTGAATTTATAAAGACAGATTGTGCCCCCTGGATATGGTCTGTTCTTAATATTCAATATTCTCACAGCATGAACTAATGTCCGAGGAACGGTATATGCTCCATAGCAATTTGAAAAGAAAATTGTTTGTGTCATTAATCCCCTCAGATGTGTATTTGAAGCTGTGAAAGAAAGCCCTAGAACGCAGACCCTGACATTTACAGTGCATTGACGTCATCGACTATCTCCGCATAACATCCTCTTCACACTATAGCTCTGTGAACACATTGATGTTACTCAGGTAGTAGATAGTTTATCATGGTCAGCGTCCATGTTAGCATAATACTGAAGGTAATGCTATTCATTATTGGGTCATAAACCAAAGTATTGGATGACCTGAAATGCTGGCCCGATGAGGGTGCTTGTAAGAAAAATCCTTACAATTCATCACGAGGTACGAGTCATGCCCAGTTATGGGATTGCCAAATGTACACTGAACAAAAATATAAACGCAACACTTTTGTTTTTGCTCCCATTTTTCATGAGATGGACTTAAATATCTAAAATTCATTCCAGATACACAATATTACCATTTCTCTCAAACATTGTTCACAAATCTGTCTAAATGTGTGATAGTGAGCACTTCTGCTTTGCTGAGATAATCCATCCCACCTCACAGGTGTGCCACATCAAGATGCTGATCTGACATCATGATTAGTGCACAGGTGTGCCATAGACTGTCCACAATAAAAGGCCACTCTGAAATGTGCAGTTTTGTCTCACAGCAAAATGCCACAGATGCCACAAGCATTGAGGGAGCGTGCAATTGGCATGCTGACAGCAGGAATGTCAACCAGATCTGTTGCTCGTGCATTGAATGTTCATTTCTCCACCATAAGCCGTCTCCAAAGGCGTTTCAGAGAATATGGCAGTACATCCAACCGGCCTCACAACCGCAGACCACGTGTAACCACACCAGCCCAGGACCTCCAGATCCAGCAGGTTCACCTCCAAGATCGTCTGAGACCAGCCACTGAGACAGCTGCTGAAACAATTGGTTTGCATAACCAAACAATTTCTGCACAAACTGTCAGAAACCGTCTCAAGGAAGCTCAACTGCATGCTCATCGTCCTCATCGGGGTCTTGACCTGACTCCAGCTCGTCGCCGTAACAGACTTGAGTGGGCAAATGCTCACATTCGATGGCGTCTGGCACGTTGGAGAGGTGTTCTCTTCATGGATGAATCTCGGTTTACATTGTTCAGGGCAGATGGTAGACAGCGTGTGTGGCGTCGTGTGGGTGAGCGCTTTGCTGATGTCAATGTTGTGGATCGAGTGGCCCATGGTGGTGGTGGGGTTATGGTATGGGCAGGCATCTGTTATGGACGAAGAACACAGGTGCATTTTATTGATGGCATTTTGAATGCACAGAGATACTGTGATGAGATCCTGAGACCCATTGTTGTGCCATACATCTATGAACATCACCTCACGTTTCAGCAAGATAATGCACGGCCCCATGTTGCAAGGATCTGTACACAATTCTTGGAAGCTGAAAATGTCCCAGTTCTTGCATGGCCAGCATACTCACCGGACATGTCACCTATTGAGCATGTTTGAGATGTGCTTGACCGGCGTATACGACAGCGTGCACCACTTCCCACTAATATCCAGCAACTTCGCACAGTCATTGAAGAGGAGTGGACCAACATTCCACAGGCCACAATTGACAATCTGATAAACTCTATGCGAAGAAGATGTGTTGCACTGCATGAGGCAAATGGTGGTCACACCAGATACTAACTGGTTCTGAGTCCCCAGACCCCAATAAAGCAAAAAATGCACATTTAAGAGTGGCCTTTTATTGTGGACAGTCTACGGCACACCTGTGCACTAATCATGATGTCAGATCAGCATCTTGATGTGGCACACCTGTGAGGTGGGATGGATTATCTCAGCAAAGCAGAAGTGCTCACTATCACACATTTAGACAGATTTGTGAACAATGTTTGAGAGAAATGGTAATATTGTGTATCTGGAATGAATTTTAGATCTTTAAGTCCATCTCATGAAAAATGGAAGCAAAAGTGTTGCGTTTATATTTTTGTTGAGTGTATATGGATTCATCCTCTTGGAACTACAAAAGCTCATTGGGCCATTCCATTGAGAAAAACTGTGGGTATAGGATAAAACAAACCTTTCCTGATAATTAAGAATATGGCTATTTAAGTAATGGCCAAAGTCTATGACTGATCAACCAAGCAGTGCTTGTGGGCATTTAACACTTTTCTTGTTCATCAGAAATGAAAGCTGAAATGATTACATGTATTTCAAATTAAACCAATGTTAAACTTGTCTTGTCTTGTCTTTACTTCCCATGTGGAAGTGATGCATTGCAGAGAACATAAGGCGGACAGTTTTGATTGACTGTGTTTAAAGTCTGAAATCAAGTGTGGCAAAGTGCCTCGCTGTCGAGCGAGCTGGGAAGAGCCTTGATTCCATGATTGTGGAGAAGTAAATGGTTGTCAAGGTTCAACATGTCATTAGACAAAATAAAACCAAAAATGTAACAACAGATTCTCCATAGCAACACATTTGTATATGAATGAGCAATGATCCCGCCAGGATCCTTTTCATAGACTTTACATCAGTAAGTCTCAACAACATGGCAGTCCAAAGGGACTACAGGTGTGAATGTGACTGCTTGCATGGCATTGATTACATAAAGCCTTGTGACCTTTTCTCTATGTCTCTACTTTTCGCTTTAGGCATGCTGGGTTTGGCACAATGATCCGTGATCCTGAGCCACTTGAGACTGAGACTGATTGAACAGGTGCATGATGAAACGTTTTATTTGAAGCTTGTGTAGCATGAAGTAAAATACTTATGAAGGCATGCCATGAAAAGGTAAGTCTTCTTTGCGGTTACATTCTAAGGGAAGGGAAGATGATTCACAAATACAAACTTCATCAGAAAGATCAAACTGGAAAGTTTTTGAATCATACATATTCTGGGCCATAACTTGAATCAGAGATGATTTCATCAATAACAAATTGATCTCATCAGTAAATATCACCCTTAATGGGAAGTTTGAGGCCGAGATTTGTACTAAAGAATTGCAGTCTGGTAAGGTGTAAGCCTCATGGAGATTTGAAATACAGTACATCAAACACACATCACCAGAGAAAGGGTTTGAGAACCAGTTATTCTCCTTATTTTCCTAAATGGCAACAACATCTTGAAAAAAGTGCTGGTTAAATTCCCTGACGTGAGCAGAGTCTCACATTTCCCCGTTTCAAAAAACATTTGGACACTGGACAACAGAGTGATGGATTTGGTCTGGTGCTTTTCAAGAGCACCCTAACGGAATAGTTTAACATTTTGAGAAACATGCTTATCTGCTTCATTGCCGAGATTAACTTAGTTTAGCATCAAGAATTGAAGCAGGGGGAAACAGCTAGCCTGGCTCTGTTGAAAGGAAGAAAAGTCCACCTAACAGCACAACTAGGGGCGTTTTCACACCTAAAAGTAGGGGAGACCAGGGTAAGTAGGCACACTTTTTACTCAAGTGAGAATTGCTCATCACCTAAACATCTTTCAATAGTCATTCCTACATTAAATGGAAGCTTAAGGTGTTGGCTTGAAATGTGAACCCCTCACTTTTTCTAACTTATTGTAATAAAGAAATTTACCATCAAAGACACTCTAACACATTGTGACAACCAACCCCATCAAGGGGTTGGTTGTCACACACTATGGGTTTGTTTGTCACAATGTTATCTTTATGGGAAAAATCTTAAAAAGAAGGCAAGAAAGCAGAACTACATTTGAAAGTTTAATTTCGTTGTCAAGTTGAAAAATAGGCCTACATAACTTTATGCATCTTAACACAAAATGAGCAAAGAATTAACAAAAAGGAAATACATATTAAGACCAACCTACTGTATGTAACAACATAAAGAACAAAACAAATAGGTCTAACAATAATAGCCTACTCAACTAGGATACACACATTCACTATCTGAGTTACAGTTATGGCAAATGTAGGGTCTGCTCACTCTAACTAAGCAGAGACTGTGTGCCCACTGGTTGCACATACAACACTTCTCCCTTACCTCCCCTGAACGGGTGCTGGAGAACGTTTCCATACAAACCAAACACAAACTATCCTCTTCATCTGATGACGATTCCTCCTCCTGTCTCTTTCTCTTCTGTTTCTTCTTCCCCAGCTGGGGTGGAATGCACTGGGGTGCAGTAGCCTTGGCAACTGGTCTAGTTTGGGATGCACTGGGTCGTTTTGATTTTGTTGCCCTTTTTCTCTTTTGCATGCTAGCTGCCTTTCCTGCTCAATTCTCTCCTTCTCTGGGGTGTCAGTGACGATACAGCTTGACATTTTCTTTTGTTATTAGGTTCCTTTCCTGGCTGCACCCTTTGAATAACATGTGACAACCAACCCCCCACAAAATGTGACGACCAACCCCAACTGGAACTTATTGCTAGCATCAAGGCCAACAACCATCTGACAACTAATTAGCTTGCTAAAAACAATCTAAACTATAGCTTACCCTTCACACTTTTTTAGGGTAACAAGTGTTTTGTTATAAACCCATTGTGTAAAAGCCTAGAAGAAAATAACAGTCGTCTCACCTCAAATGCAGCAGTCTAACTCCAAGGAAGACTATGTAGGTGACCTCTGATCCCAGTTGTATATATTTACGTACCAAAATTTAACAGACAGCGCCTTCTGGTTCCGAGATTTAACGATTGTGACAACCTACCCGTGTGACAAATTACCCCGTTCTCCCCTACACACCAAGGTCCGAACCGAAGCTAATTTTAAAAAATCCACTGTATACAACACAGAGATTTGGTTTAACATTTTTGCGAGTGCACTAAAACTATCCAAAATATGTTTTTTTCACACTGGACACAAACATAACCATGATTTGGTTCAAACCAGGCCGAGACCACAGGCTGTTTGCTCTGGACCGTGGTCCACGTAAGGTTTCAAACCTGTAATTTTGGTCTGGATCAAACGGAAAAATCATAAAGTCTGGACCAAACAAGGTAGGTGTTAAAGCCCCCTCACGCTTTTGTGTTTATTCACTTTAGATTGTATCTTGTCGTTCAAACCTCGGGATTTGATTAACTTGCAGTCTGCATCATCTCCTCCCCACACTTAATGATTACTGTTTATATCTTGCATATTGCTGGCAGTTAGATTTAAATTGATTTTACCTGAAAAACAAAACAATAATTGGTGTGGTGCTGTGTATTCTACATTATGTGTGTTATTTGAATGAAAACCATAAGGGAATTTTGATTCAATACATTAATTAAACTTGGCTCGGCTGGTAGAACAGAAATTATCAGAGTGCGCTGCAAAAACAGGATTTCCTGAACTACCGGGGCTGCTCTTCAGTAAGGCCTTTCATGTTCGATCCGGGGTCTCAGGAGCTTTCATTTAACCTTTATATATACTCGAGAGAATTTACAATGCAAATAGGCTACATAAAATAAACAACAAGCTGATAAAGAGCCAAAACAATTTAAACATATAGACAGCGAGAATGGCTGCAATTATAATGAAATGGGTAAAAGTACAATATAGCCTAAATAAAACAGTTACAGGTAGAGTGCGGAAGATTTAAGATAATATGTCTGAATGTGTTTAAAGATATGAAGGTATTTATTTAAAAAAAATCTGTAAGTTCTTCCAAGAGTGAAGCTAAAATCTGTCTTTCCAAGTTCAGACCGGGCTTGTGGAACATACAGCGCCGGAAAAAATTAACAGACCAGTTTGGATTTTTCTTAAATTTTAATCATTGCATATACCTTAATGAAAATGCTCTTAATGACAAAAAATGTGTTGGAATTTGGTGGAAATGTTGTCAGTAGTTTATATTATACAAAAATGTGGTAGCTTCCAGGTCAGGGCTTAATATATAAAAATATACCAATGTGAGTCACGTCTTTCTTTAAGAGAGGACCACCCAACTTTTCCATATAAAACAAAATAGTGTGTGTAGCAAGCATCTTCTGTGATGAACCTTAAAGCAGAGTGAAAAACAGAGTCCAGGAGTTTAAAACATACTATGTGATGCATGCTGGTAAACCACATCACCGTAATCAAGGACAGACATGATAGCTGCTTCAATAATCCCTTTAGATAAACGGAAGGTGGTTTTGTTCCTATAAAAATAAGCAATTTTATTTCGCAGTCAACATACATGTTTTTTTACGTGAATATTAAAAGTGAGTTTATCATCTATCCAGATGCCAAGATACTTTAATTCTGTGACTCTTTCAATTACAAATCCAATTTAAAAAAAATTTCTTGAAATTATTCAAATTTGTAGCTCTTGCTCTGGAGAAAAACATATATTTAGTTTTGTCTGTATTAAGACCAAGCCTGAGGTCCACTAGACAGTCCTGCAGAATGTTAAAAGATCACCAAAGGAGCTCTGTAGGTTTTGTGAAGAAAACCTACAGAGCTCTTTTGGTGCACCAAATCAGAAAGATGGGCGTGCCAGTTTTGTAGTAATGAAAAAATGTGTTATTGATATAAATGGTAACACTTTACAATATGGTACACACAATTGTATGTAGTTACTAAGTAACAAATAAACAAATCAACTACATAGTTATGCAGTAACTACTATATGCCAATATAGCAACTACTACATAATTATGCAGTACTTACTAATGCTGTAACAATGTTGTTTACAACCACAGTATTATGGCCTGCCCTAAAACCAGATTGGAACGGGCTCAAAACTGTCAAGAAATGTTTTTAACTGATTAGTAATAAGTGATTTTAGTAATATTTGCCAAGCATGGGATATTGGATATTATTGAAATTATTTGTGTCACCACCTTGATCAAATCAAATCAAATCAGTTTTATTTGTATAGCCCAAAATCACAAATACATTTGTCTCAGTGGGCTTTACATTTCATACAATATGATACAATATGACACCCTGCCCTTACACCCTTAGCTCGGCTGAGGAAAAACTCCCAGTAAAAACCCTTTACCGGGAATAAAAAAAAAATTGAAGAAATCTCAGGGAGAGTCGACAGAGTAAGGGATCCCTCTCCCAGGACGGACATACTGCAATAGATGTCATAAGTAGAGAAAATCACGAAGAAATTTGATCATTGACCAGGTGATTACATGGTAATACTAAGTAAAGTGTGAATAGTGTGGATGCAGGAAGGCTTCAGATGCTGCCAGAGGATCCACACCGTCTCGTCTCCACCAGGGAAAACTAAGGTTTCCAGCGCCGGGATTACATCCCACGTCTCCAGTTTTCCTTAACCACTGCAACATCTTTCGCGTTGATGGTCCATTCTCAGATGTTACCGGAGGGGGGACCAGATCCACCCCGTCTCGTCAGGGAAGACTGGAAGAGGACAGACAGGCAACCAGTGAGCAAAGCAAAAATGAATTTAAAGATTGAACAAGCAAGCGAGTAGAAAGAGTACTATCCTTATGGACGGTGAATCACTAACCCTAAGGTCAAAGACACCAGTGGAAACTATTTTATTTATTTAATTTGATAAGATTAAATTAATTGAAGTTGATTTTGCTGGATTTGTGGGTCCAGTAATGAATTGTGTTAACTATAGAGTGCTATAGATTTCTTGGAATGATCTAGAGGCACCAGAAAGCCAATCAATGTTAAAATCACCAACACAATTACCTCTCCATTTTCATAAGCATTTATGAAGCTATACAGCTGAAGGGGGGCTGTAAAAACCAATTACAACAATACAATCATTTGATGATAACAATAATTCTAGCGCGATGAATGCAGAGCAATTTGGAAGAGAGACTGTATGCACTAATGGTACAGAATAACAGGATTTTACATAGTCAGCCATTCCCCCACTCCTTGTGATTCTGTCTATTCTGAATCAATTTTATTCATTTATTGGCACACTACAGTCATTTATACTCTTCTTTAAGCAGGATTCAGTCAGAACCAAGATATCTGGGTCTACCTGAGACACTAAAATGTTAAACACATAACATCGGCTTTGCTTCACTGACTGACAATCCCCACATTTTCTGAATTTATTCTCGTCACTTCCACCACTGCCTCCAGTTCAGGCCTTTTGGAGATATAAGAGGATGTTTGGCTGCAGTGAAATATGCAATGTTACAGCCATTACATTATTACAGTATTTAAATAAAACAAGAGATGAGATAAAACACGAATAAGCTGTTGCAAAACATCACTCAAATGCTTTACTTCAGCGGATGTACCTGCTTCCCTTTTATACAACTTTTTACTTCTACTACATCTCAGAGGGAATAATTGTTAATTTAAAGGAATACCATGTATCTCCAAACCTGTTGATTTTGTATTTGTTTCTGAAGAAGTTGTTTTACTTATATATTCACTGATAAACTAGACAATTTTCTTCAGGGACAGTACAAACATATGATGATCTTTTAGAAAATGATCCAATGCTATAGATTAAACTACCAAACAGTTTACTAGGGAGTGTAAACTGAGCTCATCCTTCAACATCTAAGGCATTGAAATGAAACACACTTATTACAATTGGACTAAGCCATAACAAAGAAAGCTTGCTGATGTTTGAACTGAGCACCAAAAGCAAATACACGCCTCCCTTCCTGCTCCTTCAGCGGTGCTGCCTCCAGATGTGCAACAGCAGTCTCCCTTAACTACCTGTCCAATAGAATTGTTGTTAGTTATAATGTCACGGTTCGACTCCCTTTATTTACTTTTTTACAGAGCCTGGGCTGTGTATGAACGATATACTTTTTTCAGCATGCACAGTCACCAACCACTCACAGTACAGACAGAAAGTGGACGGTGAGGAGATATTCACTGATTTTGATACATCAAGTGATGAGGTGAAGATGCATTAAGTTATTTATTCTATAATACTTCTCCTTCGTCATCCAATAGGTGGATTTCCGGTGGAGACCCATAAAAAAAAAACAGGTAAGGTTGTTAAGTCTGTCAATTGAGAGCTACTTCAGAAAACATGGTGGTGCAATATGGTGGTGGGCCCTGCTCCTATGTAGATATACAAAGTACATAATGCATTATGAAATATCAACAAGCAATACAATCTTTTCCTATTAACTTTGAAAAATATGGAAACAAATTATGTCAACTGTAATTTCATAAAGTTATTCTAGCTCATTTGAACGAGGGCCAAGGCGGAATAGTAATTATTTCATAACCTCAGGGCATTTTCATCAATCCGTATGTGTACTGCGAAGTATGTATTAACCAGAAATTTAAGGCCAAACATATTTATTGAGAGGAACATAGAGCCGATGTCTCTGTAGAGAAGCAGGGCTGCAGATTAAAAGTCTTACCTGAACATAATGTGACAGGGCTGGGAGGTTTTAGCTGGACATCACAGCTATATTTTTAATTTATAAATTACATTTATACTGCAGCCCACGTAATTGTCTGCCAGTTTATTCAGCAAGAGGGTGATTGAAGTAGTGAGTTGTGAATGCAAGTCCAGTCCTGTTTTCACAGTAAGGGAAGAAAGAGGGGCTTCGGTGGGATAAGAAAGCAGGCAGCCATGGCTGTCCATGGGAAGCTGTTAAAACTAGTAGACAGGGAAGTCATTAGAAGTCACGGCCTTAGAGCTGAGGCTTTGCTGTTCATCCAGCTGGCTCTTTTTCTTCATCTAGGCTTTCTGAGGTCAAAATGATGAAGATGAAATGTCAAAACTTCACAGGGAGTCAGATCAGAATAACACATTTATATTTGTGTGTGTCTATCTCTGTATCTTTTATCAGTATTATATAAGCATATTCAGAGGAGGCACAGCTCCCTGCACTTAGTGAAATAACATAAAGCACCAAAATTGACCTTTGAAATAAAAGTTATGCAAGCTTTTTTTCAAACCTTCAACTGCATCTCACAGTCTTCATTATCTCAATGACAACTTTTTTCAACAGCTATCTGCGTTTGAAGACTGTAAGTGGTGTGGAAAGCTCTGATATAGTACCTCCTACTATCTATGCTCACGAGTCATTATTGCTTGCCAAGTGTTAAGAGACGTGAGCATACCTTAAACCTGCAATAACTGTCTGAGATATATATATATATATATATATATATATATATATGTATATATATATATATATATATATATGTATATATATATATATATATATATATGTATATATATATATATATATATATATATATATATATATATATATATGTGTATATATATATATATATATATATATATATATATATATATATATATATATATATATATATATATATATATATATATACAGGTCCTTCTCAAAAAATTAGCATATTGTGATAAAGTTGATTATTTTCCATAATGTAATGATAATAATTGAACTTTCATATATTTTAGATTAATTGCACACCAACTGAAATATTTCAGGTCTTTTGTTGTTTTAATACTGATGATTTTGTCATGATCCCATTTGGGCTCCTTGGCCTTATATGTGTTTTCCCTTTTCACCTGTGTTTGTGTGCTGAGCTAATTGCAGGGGTGGAGCCTGGTGTGCTGGAGTCAATTAACAACATTCGCAGTTGCCTTCAATCTTCATCAACTGCGCTACTTATACCCGGGCCTACCTTCCAGACACTGCCAGATTGTAGCTTCTGTTCTCACACATTCTCCCGGCCTGACTCCAGCCACCAGCTTTAGCCCTAGCTCTCCAGCACTACTCCTCGGACCCCTCCTGCCTGCCCGCTCCAGCCTGCTTCCACTCAGCCCCCTGGACTTGCCCCGTTGCTCTCTCCCTGGACCCCCATGCCAGCCAGCTTCCCTCCCCGGATCACGGTCCTAACACCCTGCTGGTTTTCTCCTGAAATAAATCTTCTTTTACTTACACTGTCTCTGCGCCTGTGTCCTCCAGACCCAACCGTAACAGTACAATCTGGCCATAAACATGGACACAGCAGAGACGGACTCCCTCCACCAGGCATTGGCAGCGCAGGGAGTGCTCGTAGGGAAACACGAGCAGACTCTCCGAGATGTCTTCTCCACGTTAAGTGGGCTCTCCACCTGTGTTACTGCTATGGGGCAGCAACTCAACGTTGTCTCGGCACACCCCACTCTCCCAGCTCCTGCCGACCCCGGTCGTCTTCAACAGGGTCCTGCCTCGGCTCCGCCGCTTCTCCAAGCCCGTGAACCCCGTGTCCCGGCGCCGCAGCGCTATTCAGGTGACTTTGGGGCATGTAGGCCTTTTCTGATTCAGTGCACCTTAGCGTTTGAGCAACAGCCATCTACCTATGTCACAGACAGAGCCAAGATCTCCTATATAATCAGTTTACTCACGGGTAAAGCATTAACCTGGGCATCAGCAGTATGGGAGGGTCAGTCAGCTGTTTGTTTTTCTTTTGCTTTATTTTTGGCTGAGATGAAGAAGGTGTTCGATCACCCGGTGCGCGGCAGGGATGCCACCAAGCGACTCCTCACACTTCGACAGGGTACCCACAGCGTAGCTGAGTATTCAGTAGACTTCAGAGCGCTAGCGGCAGAGACGGGGTGGAATGATGAGGCGCTGCAGGGGGCATTTCTCAACGGACTAGCCGATCCAGTTAAGGATGAGTTAGCAGTTCGGGACGAATCAGCTAGCTTGGACGAGTTAGTGGCCCTAGCTATCAGACTTGATAATCGCCTTAGAGAGCGTCGTAGGGAAAGAGCCGGGCGGTCTCATGACCCGTTCTCCTCCCGTTCTCCCTCAGGTCCTATAAGATACTCCCCAGGTCGTAGCTCCAGTCAGTCCCCTGATTCCTTTGTCCTTCCCTCCTCCTCGGCAGAGGAGCCCATGCAGCTGGGCCGAGCCAAACTTTCCAATGCTGAGCGTTTTCGGAGGATAAATGAAGGGCTCTGCATCTACTGCGCTCAACCCGGTCACTTCCTGAGCTCCTGTCCCCAGCGGCCAAAAGGGGAGTGCTCCCCAGTAACGGTGGGAATACTGGTGAGCAAGATCACATCGGAACCTTTCCCCCAATCTCGCATGCAACTGCGGGCTACGCTCTCCTGGAACCAACAAACCCATTCACTGTTCGCTCTGGTGGACTCTGGAGCTGACGAGAGCTTTCTGGATGCAGACTTCGTTGCCAGAGCAGGTATTGCCACTCGACCGCTCGCTACTCCCCTCAATGCCCAGGGACTTAATGGGAAGCTGCTGGCACGGGTTACCCATCGCACAGAGCCTCTTCGCCTTGTCCTGTCAGGCAACCACCATGAGGTAATACAGTTTCACATTATCTCTTCCCCTCACACTCCCTTAGTTTTGGGTCAGCCTTGGTTAAGGTTACACAATCCCCACATCAACTGGGCGACTAGTCGTGTACTAAGTTGGAGTGATTATTGCCTCTCGTCTTGCCTGCGGTCCGCCCTTTCCCCAGCAGAGGGAGCCACTGTGCCTTTAAAGCTTGAGCCCCCTGACCTGTCTGAAGTCCCTGCCGCATATCACAGTATGGGAGAGGTATTTAGTAAGCAACGTGCTCTCTCTATGCCCCCTCACCGGCCCTATGACTGTGCTATTGATCTTCTTCCAGGTGCTCCTTTGCCATCCAGTCGTCTGTATAACCTGTCCCGGCCTGAACGAGAGACAATGGAGACATACATCAAGGAGTCCCTTGCTTCAGGTATTATCCGACCTTCGTCATCTCCTGTCGGGGCTGGGTTTTTCTTTGTGGCCAAGAAGGATCGTTCCCTGCGTCCCTGCATAGACTATAGGGGTCTTAACAATATCACTATCAAGAACAAGTATCCTCTGCCTTTAATTAACTCTGCTTTTGAATCCCTCCACGGTGCCACAGTTTTCAGCAAGCTTGATCTCCGCAATGCTTATCACCTTGTCCGCATTCGGAAGGGTGACGAATGGAAGACTGCATTTAAGACCCCCCTCGGACATTTTGAATATTTGGTAATGCCTTTTGGTCTCACTAATGCCCCCGCTGTCTTCCAAGCTTTGGTTAATGATGTGCTCCGTGACCTCTTAAATCGCACTGTGTTTGTGTACTTGGACGACATACTGATTTTCTCTCGCTCACAGGAGGAACATGTCCAACACGTGAAGCAGGTGTTACAGCGACTCCTGGAAAACAAGCTGTATGTCAAGGCAGAGAAGTGCAAGTTCCATGTGGACTCCGTGGACTTCCTGGGGTACATCATAGAGCGAGGGCAGGTGAGGGCCGACCCCGAGAAGGTACAGGCGGTGGCACAGTGGCCTCAACCCGTGACCCGGAAGCAGCTCCAGCGCTTTTTGGGCTTTGCCAACTTCTACCGACGGTTTGTCAGGGATTACAGTCGAGTAGCGGCTCCCCTCACTGGACTTACCTCCCCAGCTATCCCCTTCTCTTGGAACCCTGAGGCTGAGGCGGCGTTCGTGGAACTGAAGAGGCGGTTCACTTCAGCCCCCATTCTCATTCATCCCAACCCGGCTCTACAGTTCGTGGTCGAGGTCGACGCTTCGGACTCCGGGGTAGGGGCGGTCCTCTCTCAACGCTCCCCGGAGGACCAGAAGCTTCATCCCTGTGCCTTCTTCTCCAGACGCCTGTCTCCCGCAGAGCACAACTACGACGTCGGCAACAGGGAACTGCTAGCGGTTAAGCTAGCGCTTGAGGAGTGGAGGCACTGGTTGGAGGGGGTGGAGATCCCTTTTATTGTTTGGACTGATCACAAGAACCTGTCCTATATCCAGTCCGCCAAGCGTCTTAACTCCCGCCAAGCCCGCTGGGCATTGTTCTTTGGTCGATTTAACTTCCAGCTCACCTTTCGACCAGGGTCCAAGAATGGGAAGCCGGATGCCTTGTCCCGACAGTTTGCCGTTGACCACGGTCTCTCCAGTCCCGATACCATCATCTCCCCTGGCTGTGTGGTGGGGGCAGTCAGGTGGCAGATTGAAGCACGGATCCGAGAGGCGCTGAGGGAGGAACCGGATCCGGGAACCGGGCCGCAGGGTCGGCTGTTCGTTCCAAGTGCTGTCCGCTCCAAGGTCCTCCAGTGGGTGCATAATTCACGTTTCTCCTGCCACCCGGGTGTTAACCGCAGCCTGTCCCTGGCCAAGCGACACTTCTGGTGGCCCACCATCGAGGCTGACACCCGTGCCTTCGTGCTCGCCTGCACAGTCTGCGCACGCAGTAAGTCCTCGCATCAACCCTCCTCAGGTTTGCTCCGTCCCCTCCCGGTGCCTGGGCGCCCCTGGAGTCACATCGGTCTCGACTTCGTCACTGGTCTCCCGCTGTCCGAAGGTAATTCTACCATACTCACCATTGTTGATAGATTTTCCAAGGCTGTCCATTTTGTGCCTCTGCCCAAGCTTCCTACAGCGTCTGAGACTGCTGATCTCCTGGTTCAGCATGTGGTCCGCCTCCACGGGATCCCTGCTGACGTGGTCTCCGATCGGGGTCCACAATTCGTGTCCCAGGTATGGAGGGCTTTCTGTCGTGAGTTAGGATCCTCTGTCAGTCTCTCCTCAGGCTACCACCCCCAGACGAACGGGCAGACGGAGCGGGCCAATCAGGACCTCGAAGCTGCGCTGCGCTGTGTAACTACTCGGAACCAGTCTTCCTGGAGCACTCACCTGCCATGGGTTGAATACGCCCACAACTCCCTGACAAGTGCAGCTACTGGTATGTCCCCATTCGAATGTTCCCTTGGATATCAACCCCCTCTGTTCCCAGCACAGGAGGGCGACATCGCGGTGCCATCTGTCCGGGCCCACCTTCGACGCTGTCGTAAGGTCTGGAGGGACGCTCGCGCTGCCCTGCTCCGTTCCACCGAGCGCAATCGGCGCATGGCAGACAGACACCGGGTTCCAGCACCACAGTTCACACCAGGTCAGAAGGTTTGGCTCTCTTCAAGAAACATCCCACTCAACACTGAGTCTAAGAAGCTGTCCCCACGTTACATTGGTCCTTTTGAAATCGAAACTGTTATCAACCCATCCGCTGTCAAATTAAAACTGCCATTATCTATGAAGATTCACCCCACATTCCACGTTTCCCAGCTTAAGCCTGTCTCCACCAGCCCTCTGTGTCCTCCAGCTACACCCCCTCCACCTCCCCGCATGATTGATGATCACCCCGCCTACACAGTCCGGCGGATCCTGGATATTCGCCGCCGTGGTCGGGGCTTTCAGTACTTGGTGGACTGGGAGGGTTATGGTCCTGAGGAGAGGAGCTGGATTTCTCGCCAGCTCATCCTCGATCCCTCCCTTATTAAGGAGTTCCACCGGGACAACCCAGGGAAGCCCGGTGGCTCGCCTGGAGGCTCTCATTGAGGGGGGGGTACTGTCATGATCCCATTTGGGCTCCTTGGCCTTATATGTGTTTTCCCTTTTCACCTGTGTTTGTGTGCTGAGCTAATTGCAGGGGTGGAGCCTGGTGTGCTGGAGTCAATTAACAACATTCGCAGTTGCCTTCAATCTTCATCAACTGCGCTACTTATACCCGGGCCTACCTTCCAGACACTGCCAGATTGTAGCTTCTGTTCTCACACATTCTCCCGGCCTGACTCCAGCCACCAGCTTTAGCCCTAGCTCTCCAGCACTACTCCTCGGACCCCTCCTGCCTG
This sequence comes from Hyperoplus immaculatus, assembly GCA_949357725.1. Taxonomy (NCBI): domain Eukaryota; kingdom Metazoa; phylum Chordata; class Actinopteri; order Uranoscopiformes; family Ammodytidae; genus Hyperoplus; species Hyperoplus immaculatus. Next base: position 12,152,435 of record OX442355.1, on the reverse strand, counting down.
CCCGCTCCAGCCTGCTTCCACTCAGCCCCCTGGACTTGCCCCGTTGCTCTCTCCCTGGACCCCCATGCCAGCCAGCTTCCCTCCCCGGATCACGGTCCTAACACCCTGCTGGTTTTCTCCTGAAATAAATCTTCTTTTACTTACACTGTCTCTGCGCCTGTGTCCTCCAGACCCAACCGTAACAGATTTTGGCATACAGCTCATGAAAACCCCAAATTCCTATCTCAAAAAATTAGCATATCATGAAAAGGTACTCTAAACGAGCTCTTAACCTAATCATCTGAATCAACTAATTAACTCTAAACACCTGCAAAAGATTCCTGAGACTTTTAAAAACTCCCAGCCTGGTTCATTACTCAAAACCGCAATCATGGTTAAGACTGCCGACCTGACTGCTGTCCAGAAGGCCATCATTGACACCCTCAAGCAAGAGGGTAAGACACAGAAAGAAATTTCTGAGCGAATAGGCTGTTCCCAGAGTGCTGTATCAAGGCACCTCAGTGGGAAGTCTGTGGGAAGGAAAAAGTGTGGCAGAAAACGCTGCACAACCAGAAGAGGTGACCGGACCCTGAGGAGGATTGTGGAGAAGGGCCGATTCCAGACCTTGGGGGACCTGCGGAAGCAGTGGACTGAGTCTGGAGTAGAAACATCCAGAGCCACCGCGCACAGGCGTGTGCAGGAAATGGGCTACATGTGCCGCATTCCCCAGGTCAAGCCACTTTTGAACCAGAAACAGCGGCAGAAGAGCCTGACCTGGGCTACAGAGAAGCAGCACTGGACTGTTGCTCAGTGGTCCAAAGTACTTTTTTCGGATGAAAGCAAATTTTGCATGTCATTCGGAAATCAAGGTGCCAGAGTCTGGAGGAAGACTGGGGAGAAGGAAATGCCAAAATGCCTGAAGTCCAGTGTCAAGTACCCACAGTCAGTGATGGTCTGGGGTGCCATGTCAGCTGCTGGTGTTGGTCCACTGTGTTTTATCAAAGGCAGGGTCAATGCAGCTAGCTATCAGGAGATTTTGGAGCACTTCATGCTTCCATCTGCTGAAAAGCTTTATGGAGATGAGGATTTCATTTTTCAACAAGACCTGGCACCTGCTCACAGTGCCAAAACCACTGGTGACCATGGTATTACTGTGCTCAATTGGCCTGCCAACTCTCCTGACCTGAACCCCATAGAGAATCTGTGGGATATTGTGAAGAAGAAGTTGAGAGACACCAGACCCAACACTGTGGATGAGCTTAAGGCCGCTATCGAAGCATCCTGGGCCTCCATAACACCTCAGCAGTGCCACAGGCTGATTGCCTCCATGCCACGCCGCATTGAAGCAGTCATTTCTGCGAAAGGATTCCCAACCAAGTATTGAGTGCATAACTGAACATAATTATTTGAAGGTTGACTTTTTTGTATTAAAAACACTTTTCTTTTATTGGTCGGATGAAATATGCTAATTTTTTGAGATAGGGATTTTTGTTTTTTCTTTACTTTTTTGCCAAAATCATCAATATTAAAACAATAAAAGGCTTGAACTACTTCAGTTGTGTGTAATGAATCTAAAATATATGAAAGTCTAATGTTTATCAGTACATTACAGAAAATATTGAACTTTATCACAATATGCTAATTTTTTGAGAAGGACCTGTATATATATATATATATATATATATATATATATATATATATATATATATATATATATATATATATATATATATATATATATATATATGTGATATGATATGATCATAAAAACTAACCTGTTTCAGAGATATTTAAAAAGTTCCTCGTAGCACCTTAAATAAAATATACAGTGTTTCCCAATGTAGCTACCTCTGTGCACAGTAAGTTGTTGTCCCACAATGATTTATTTTCCACCTTCCCTCCCAAAAGTTTTATCTATCAAAAGTTTTCATTTGACTTCAAGCAAGAAACTGGATAGGTGTGTTACCCAAAATTCCAGACTATTCCTTTAAATCAGCCACTTCCGTCATGATTGACAGGGAGAAGCGATTAAAAGATGGATACATTTATATGGAGAAACTATCTCAAGTCAAGTCTATATTTTTTTTATACAGCTCAATAACAAAAGTAAGAATTTGCCTCAGGGGGTTTAACAATCTGTGGATAAAACTTTGGATGGTGACTTTTCTGTTAAACACATTTAGAACACTTCAATTAGGACTGCAAAACCCAGAGAACAGCAAAGACTGCTGTGAACATTAGGACATTTAAGCAGTCCCTTCTCCATAGCTATCATACTGAATGGAATTGCAGGCTATGGCTTGAATAAAAAAAAAATCTCTTATGTGGAGTGTGATTGTATGTTCACAGAATGACTGGGAATTAGCATAAGTGAGTAATTGGCGAGAAGAAGGAACCATTCACATAAATGCCCTGGCTATTTTAACGCAAAGAAGTGCGTCATGTAGTGTGTCTTGTTGTGTCGTCAAAGTGTCTGCACCTGCACATGGAGAAACCAAAGGTTGCAATCACGTTAACTAAAGGATAATTTGTAGTGAACGGAGGTTTTGCCAGAGATTCAACAGCTTCCTGATTAAATGTTAAATCATTCATCAGAGTAAATAATTACATAAATATACCTCATCATTGCCTTTTTAAACACATGTTGCATGGTGTCTAGCTCATTGTTTTGGTTTTAAGATCCACAGCTTTTCACATTAACTCAACGTCATTGTAAATGAAGGTCACCCCTCAATGATTTCTCGGGTACAAATATAGGTTCAATTAATGAATAAAACTGTTTATGTTCACTGTCATTTCTCTTTTTCGTCGTTCACAGCAGATGGCTGTTTATGGCTAAAAAGCTCTTCTCGAATCAGTGCACACTGCATGCTCATCAATGGCTGGTGACCAACATATTGCTCTCAGGAGTTGGAAGAGACTAACAACAGAAATTTAAAAAAATACAATTATAAAAATGGAAAGATAAAGAACAAACATAGACAAAGTATCCAATCTCAAGAAAAACAAAAAAGAATAAGCTTGAGAAGGAGCAGGCATAAGCACAATACTTATTTATTCCTGCCCCTACTTTACAATATTATAGTATACTAAATAAAAAGGTATATCCTGCATTTTTAACTGCAAGTCATACAGAAACCTACATACAACAATACAACATCATACTTCGTTTTACTGGATCTCAGTGCTGCCACAACATATTGCTAGATTTACAAACTGGGTTGGACTTTCTGGAACTGTACTAAACTAGTTTGAATCCTACTTACAGGACAGAGACTACTCTGTGTCAATAGGCAATTTCACATCTGAGCGAACAAATATTGCATGCAGGGTCCCCCAAGGTTCCATTCTTGGGCCTCTTCTGTTTAACATCTACATGCTACCGCTATCTCAGATTATGAATAAGAACAACTTATGCTCCCATAATTATGCAGAGGACACACACCATATCCATAACATAACCATATCACCAGGAGACTATAGTCCAATACAAGCACTGACTTTGTGCATTGATCACATCAATGATTGGATGTGCCAACATTTTCTTCAATTAAACAACGACAAAACTGAAGTAATGTAAAAGTTTCCCTTTTAACCTGTCATTTCTGGTTATCAATTCCGGAGGGACGAGGATCTGATCAACCCAAGCAGCGAGAATTAGCAAAACATCCGCTTGGATAAATGATCATGAAAGTCTGGAGTTATTAGCTAATCATTATTATCGGACCCAAATGAAATCATTGACCCAGACAATCACTTCTACACTTTCGGAAAAAGAGACTGTCATTACCTTACTGAGGATTAATTCATCAGATGCTTTCAAACAAATGGGAAATTGTCCATCTTTAATTTTTAATAGCAGAAGTCTCTACACTAACTTTTCACAAATTAAGGAATATCTACAGAAATTCTCCAACCAGTTCAACATCATTGCAGTGTCAGAAACATGGATTAAAGAAGGCAAAAGCATGGACTTTGAACTAAAGGGATTTAAACTGGTTTGTGTCAAAATATAAGGTTTGAAATCGTAAATTCAATGTGCTCTGCAATTGATTTCCTAATGGAATGTGTGACTATTGAAATTCAAATTAAAGATAAATGTTAATTATCAGCTGTGTGTACAGAACACCCGATTCAAAAATGGAAGACTTTATAGAATACATGGGAGAATTACTTTCAAAGGCAAATCAAAAGAAGATATTTATCTGTGGGGATACAAACATTGATTTACTTAAAAAAAAACTCATTCACTGACTGAAGAATTTGTAAATACACTGCATGTTATGGGCGTGCAGCCGAGGTCAGCAGGCAGACTGACTGTTTTGAATACTTTTGCAGATGTATTTAGACTACAAGAGAAGAAATGGACAAGGCCATATCACTATCTGCATTGTCACAGGCAGAGAGGAAAATGGAAAGCATGTCTGGTGTGCACTGACAATGAATAAGGAGACCTAAAATTGTCTGTGTATTGGAATGCATCTTCTTAAAAAAAATGTTTTAACTGTATCAGTAGCTGTGTATCTGAATCTTATGGCAGTGGGGGCGGGACCTGATAAGCCTTTGGCTTCTCCTACCACCCTTCGGACGATAACACAAAGTAATATGTGTGAATATGCAAAGAGAAAATTGTGTATTGTGTGTAATTGTCCGGAAGAATAATAATAAAGAAATTATAAAAAAAAAAAAATTATTTAAATGTTTTATTTCTCATTCGCTTTTCTAATGTGCATTCTATACTTGATGTATTTTAATCTTGGCCCTGTAAAGCACTTTGAATGGCCTTGTGTCTGAATTTGTCATGATCCTGCCTGGGCCTCCTTGCCCCTGGGTTGTGTTTGCCCTTTGCCGTGTCTTTTGTCTGGTTGTGATTGCAGGGTTGGAGTCAGGTGTGCTGGAGTCAGGGACCAGCGTTCACAGCTGCCACCTATCACTAATAAACCGCTCTACATATACCCGGCCCGACCTTCCAGACACTGCCAGAACGTAGTCTCAGTTTCCCACACTCTCCCGGCCTGACTCCACCGCCGGCTCCAACCTGCACCTGCAAGCACTTCCTCCCAGACCCCTCTGCCCGCCTGCTCTCGCTCAATCCCCTGGACTTTCTCCGTTGCTCTCCCCCAGGTTTCTGTCTTCCTTTTTGTATAGGGAAATTTCTGTTTTTTCTTGTATCTATTTTAGAACTGTGACATATTATTGCATATATTGCTACAATGCAAAAAGATGTCTTATGGAAATTTTTATTCATTTGAGTATGTGGCTCTTCAGTTAAATTCAGCCTCTAGAGCTATTTTCATCAATATCTACCGGCCACCACAATACAATGCAAGCTTTTTTGATGAACTTACTGAACTGCTGTCTGTAATATGTACTGAGTTTGACTGTGTATTAAAGGCCTACTTCACCGGTGGGAATATGAAGGTGTATTGAATTCTGAGATCCTATGTAGTATAAATGTGCAAAAAAAAAAAAAAAATCGGTTCATCCTAGCCTGAGAAAAGGCAGAAAGAGTGTTTTTTTTAACCCTATATTAATCTTACTGTGACATCACAGTAAGATAAATATAGGGTTAAAAAAAAAATTACTTTGTAAATATTACTGTGATGTCACAGTAGGAGAAATCACAGTAATATTTACAAAGTAAGGTTTTTTTTTAACCCTATATTTATCTTACTGTGATGTCACAGTAAGATTAATATAGGGTTAAAAAAACCACTCTTTCTGCCTTTTCTCAGGCTAGGATGAACCAATTTAAATTTTTTTTGCACATTTATACTACATAGGATCTCAGAATTCAATACACCTTCATATTCAAACCGGTGAAGTAGGCCTTTAATCGTCGGAGATTTCAATATTCATACTGACAAACCAGAGGACAGATGTGCGAAAGAACTGTGCTGTGTCCTTGACAACTTTGGACTAAATCAGCATGTTGACAAATCAACTCATAACAAAGGGCACACGCTGGACCTTATCATTTCCAGAGGAATGAGCATTTCAGACATAACAGTGGCAGATATGGGTCCCCTCACGGACCATTCTTGTTTATTTTTTGAGAGTAAAATGTCTGTGCACACAATTGATCAATCAAAAATAATCAAAAAGCGGTATATTACAGAAAATACCAGTGAAACATTCATTCAAGCATTTTCTTCGATACCACCCCTCCCCTGTAACTCAGTTAAGGAGCTCTTAGACAACTTTAACGGCAAACTTACAAGTGTTATAGATGCTATTGCGCCCACTAAGATGAAGGTTGTCTCTGGTAAGAAAAGATCTCCTTGGAGAAATGCCCCGCAGGTCAGAATAGAAAGAAGAGAGTGCCGTAAAGCAGAACGCAGGTGGCGAAAAACAAATCTCCAGGTTCATTATGACATCTTCAAAGAGAAACTGTGCACGTTTAACTCAGAACTGAGAAATGCAAGGCATTCTTTCTTTTATGACATCATCACCAAAAACAACAACAATGCACGTGCCCTGTTTGCTACTGTCGACAGATTAACAAACCCTCCTGTGCCAGTAGCGTCTGAGCATCTTTCCACGAGGGCCTGCAATGAATTTGCCTCCTTCTTTACTGAGAAAATTCACAAAATTAGACAAGCTGTCACTGCATCAATACCAAGTTCAACATATGTGTTCCCTCTTAAAATCAATTCAAATGCAATGACAGAATTTTATCTTATAAACCACAAAAACCTGGAGGACATTATACAACACCTGAACTCCTCATCCTGTTGCCTTGACATTCTGCCCACAGGCTTCTTTAAAACAGTTTTTAGCTGTATGGCCTCAGATGTTCTACAAATTGTCAACATGTCCCTTCAGACAGGTGTATTCCCACAGGCCCTGAAAACAGCAGTCATCAAGCCACTCCTAAAAAAGAACAATCTTGATACATCACTTATGAAAAATTATAGGCCCATATCTAACCTACCATTTTTAAGTAAAATCATTGAAAAAGCTGTTTATCAACAGCTAAATAACTACTTAGCAATGAATAACTGCTTTGATGTCTTCCAGTCAGGATTTCGACAACACCACAGCACTGAGACTGCTCTGGTTAAGGTCCTCAATGACATCCACTTAAACACAGACAGTGGCAAAAGTTCTGTCTTAGTTTTACTGGATCTCAGTGCCGCTTTTGACACAGTTGACCACAGCATATTACTAGATCGACTAGCAAACTGGGTTGGACTTTCTGGAACTGTACTAAGCTGGTTTGAATCCTACTTAAAGGATAGAGACTACTATGTGTCAATAGGCAATTTCACATCTGAGCGGACAAATATTGAATGCGGGGTCCCCCAAGGTTCCATTCTTGGCCCTCTTCTATTTAACATCTACATGCTCCCACTAGCTCAGATTATGAATAAGAACAAATTATGCTACCATAATTATGCAGACGACACGCAAATTTACATAACCATATCACCAGGAGACTACAGTCCGATACAGGCACTGAGTAAGTGCATTGAACAAATCAATGATTGGATGTGCCAAAATTTCCTTCAATTAAACAACGATAAAACTGAAGTAATTGTCTTTGGTGCCAAAGATGAACAATTAAAAGTCAGCGCACAGCTCACATCCATTATGTTAGAAACCACACCCCAAGCCAGAAATCTTGGTGTTGTTATAGACTCCGACTTGAATTTCAAGAAACACATAAAATCAATTAATAAATCAGCCTACTACCACCTAAAAAACATATCAAGAATTAAAGGGCTTATGTCTCAGCAAGATTTAGAAAAACTTGTCCATGCATTTATCTTTAGTAGACTTGACTACTGTAACAGTGTCCTTGCTGGCCTTCCAAAAAAATCTATCAGACAGCTTCAGCTAATTCAGAAAGCTGCTGCCCGAGTCCTATAGGACCAAAAAAGTAGATCACATTACCCCAGTTCTGAGGTCTTTACACTGGCTTCCTGTCACTCAAAGAATTGATTTCAAAATACTGATGTTGGTTTATAAAGCACTAAATGGTTTAGGGCCAAAATACATTACTGATATGCTGATACGTTATGAACCGTCCAGAGCCCTTAGGTCGTCTGGGACAGGTCTACTTACAGTCCCCAGAGTTAGGACTAAACAAGGAGAAGCAGCTTTTAGTTATTATGCACCAAATCTCTGGAACAAACTCCCAGAGAACTTGAGGTCTGCTGCAACTCTCAGTTCTTTTAAATCGAGTCTGAAGACTTTTTTGTTTCCATTTTAACCTGCAATTTTCATTTTATTTGCTTCTTTTATTTGCTTTTAAATGTTTTTAAATCGAGTTTTCATTTTTTTTTATTTGCTTCTTTTATTCGCTTTTAAATGTTTTATAATGTGTTTTATGTATTCTAATCTTGCCCCTGTAAAGCACTTTGAGTGGCCTTGTGTCTGAATTGTGCTATATAAATAAACTTGCCTTGCCTTGCCTTGCCTTGCCTTTGTTAGATTTCATTGTTAAGTCCATTCCACAAGGTCACCCCACAAACTGAAATGTGCATGCTCTTAAGAGTAGTTCGTACAAGAGGTTGTTTGAATGTAAATCATCCTCTTAGATGATATCCCCCCTCTCTATCTGAAAACAATTTCGTAGGTTATCTGGTGAATGATTTTGTTTTACTTTGAACATAAATTGTGCAGTTTTAAATTTAACAATGCCCATTAATTTCAATGACTGGGATTTCAAAAACAGATGATCCGTAAGATTTATCATTCCAATTGCTGTTTTTTGCAGTGTGCAAATCTTCTCCAAGGTGCTCTTGTTAGTTGGTAAGCTTAATGTGATTGGCCCAAAAAAGTCTTCATAGGAACGATTATTGTTATCATCAAACTTATACATAATTTGGGGGGTGCTCGTGTTGTGGTGGTTAGAGCGCCCGCCCATAGAGGCTCAGTCCTCAGAAGCAGCAGACAACGGGTTAGAATCCAGCCTGTGGTTGTTCTCTGCATGTCATTCCCCTCTGAGCCACGTTTCATCTCTGTCTAATAAAAATGCAAACAATAATCTTCAAATAATTGTACATTTTATCTTGATCACTACTTCTGAAAGATGTCCTCACTCTAAAGTTCTAAGTCCAGTGTTGGTGTTCATAAAGACAAACAGTAGCACACTCACCCGGGTACATCTAAGGCCGAGCTGTTTTTTCAGAGCACCTGCACACTCTCTCGAACAATTGAAGCAGCTGACACCCCTCTACCCTGCTGAAGAAGAACAATAAGTGCTTTCGATAAGAATCACAGCTTATCTGTTGTGTTCTCATTACAACATGTCCTGATCTCCAACTATTTATATACATTCACATTCACATATGGCACGGAGGGAAGAAAAATTTAATTGTAGATATTGTCCTCTGTAGTCAAAATTAAAATGTATTCTCTTCTGCATAACCACAGGTTAGCCAACTGCAGGTTGGCTCTCTGCTCTGGATTCTGTATTATACTAGAAAAGTCAAAAGGCACAACTCAAACTAATCAGAAAATTATCTCTCTACATCTTAAACTTAAATTTGCGTTTTCGCAAAAAAATTATCGACCAGTCACCATAGGTATACAGACAAGTACACTGACTAAAAGACTGTTACTTTGGTAAAACAGGGCACTACCAGTTAACTGGAACTGCTTGAACATGAAGCACAAAATCCCCTTAATGTCATGTTTAGGGTTTAGCTTCCATTGACGAAAAAGCTCCTCAACAATTGGTTTCTATGTACTAGAAATTAACTGACAAATAAATATTTACCCCACATTTGTATTATATGCAAATTAGAATGTATAGCAATGTGTGATACCATAACAGTCAAATTAAAACCTACAGCTCTGTGCTTTTTCAGTTGCTGATAATCCTTAATAATAGCACAGCAGGCGCTTCATGAAGATGTGACTTTGCCATTAACTCCATGAGAGCAAATAGACTGCATGTATGTGCCCCTCGCTGAACAGCTTCCCTTTTACTTGCACTGAATATTAGAAGCTGGCAGAAACAGCCGCTTGGTATTAAAGCATTATTAGCAGCAGTATTCAAGCATTGGGATTAACTTGAAGATTAATTTTAATTTTACACACCATGTCTCTGAGGTTACGTTGCATACAAATCAATGAAATACTGGATAACTTTTGCCTTTGCTCTTGACATGTTTTCATGGCTGCATTAACCCATGGCTAGATATAACTGATTAGTGATGGTAATTGCTAATCAAATGGCTGTTCATTCTGCACACGTATACACCCTTGAATGGCAATAGGATGAGTTAAATGGATGGCTCTTTTTAAATATGTGGTCACATTTTCAATTTCTTCTATGGTTTTCTAGAAACAAGGGGTGGCATTCAGTGAACAAAATAATAGCAAAACCATCAAATATTAGTGGAATTTTACATATTTTGCAGTACCATGCAAGGTAAGTTGCAAGCAGTAACTTTTACTCACATACAGTTGTATGAAACACCCTAAATACATTTGCATAAATATCAATTGAAAATTAAAAATGGGCCTTATCCTACTTTTACAAGAATGAGGAATGCAGAAGTACTATTGACAACATGCTGTTTACAACATACGTACATATATCTGGAATTCAGAGAATTCAATAACTATACAATAATTAACACATTTATAATTATTTCTGAAAAAACAGCCCATGACTGGCAGAGGGCATTGCACTGTCCACTGCACCCCTTTTTGCATCCACTGCAGAAGAGTTCACAACAGGCCTGTATCGATCCTGGTAGTGCGGCCCGGTGAAGTTCCCATCCACTTGTGGCCTTCCACTTCCACTCCCAGTCACCTGGTGATGGGAGTTCAGTGGCTGCAACCATCATCTGTCCCAAGCATTTACCAGCTTGGAGCTGATTGCGTGCCTGATTGACTTATTCCTGGCTGCTAGTGCAGCCATACAGCAATAACATAAATCACTCTAGGGGCTCCATCCAGATGTCTATGGAGCCAAGACAAAGAAGGGTCTCTTGATGTCATCAAAGCTCCTCCATGTATCCCACCCTGCCTTTAGTTCCTGTCATCAAAAGATGACGGTCTCACAACCAGTAAATGCTTTGAACACTGGTCAGGCTACACCTCGATCTGGACCTAGTGCTCTCACCATCTCATGAGCTTCTAAATACTGACGACTCTTCCCAGCTCCAAAGGAAACACAGAACTAATTTATGTTAAGGGATTTGGCTGCTTTCACTGCCAGTAATGGCACATCCGTCTCAACTGTGTGTATTGACACCTTGGTATACCCTTCCTTCACATCATCTCCTAGGTGCAGTGGGGTGTTTTTCAGTGTTGAGGGCTGTCACACTATTTGCCAGGAAGGAGAACAGTTCAGTGCAACAATTTGGCCAGTTTTCAATAATGGCACTGGATGGCCCATCTTGTTTTCTAACTCCCTTCCCTCTCTTGCTGTGTGTTCTGGCCTTAATACTTTTAGGGAAATATTCACCCCACACGTCATCAACTCTGCTGATATGCTACAGCTGAGATATGATGTATGGTGAGAACACTTTCTGTGCATAATCAAAAAAATTCTTAGCGGCACCAGGCCACATCTAGTGGACTGTTGTGAGGAGAATAAACTCAAGCTGAACGTCTAAAGACCAAGGAGCTAATAGTGGACTTCAGCAGGAAACAGCAGAGGAGCTTCCAACCTCTCAGCTTAAATGGAGCCCTGGTGAAGAGGGTGGAGAGCTTCAAATACCTCGGTGTTCACATCACACAGGACCTGTCATGGTCCTGTCACACCAACACTGTTGTGAAGAAAGCCCGTCAGCGTCTCTACTATCTACAAAGACTTTAAACTCCCACTCAGTGTCCTCAGGAACTTCTACACCTGCACCATATAAAGCATCCTGAGTGGGAGTATCACCACCTGGATGGGGAGCGCCACCTTGCAGGATCAGTTGGCTCTAAGGAGGGTGGTCTGCTCAGCTGAGAGAACCATCAGGACCAGCCTCCCCAATCTGCAGGACATTCACATCAAACCATGCAGAAAAAGAGCCAAAAAGATCTAGTGATTTCAACCACCCCAACAAAAGTCTGTTTACCCTGCTGCCTTCAGGGAGATGCTACCGTCTGCTAAGGGCGAAAACGTAGAGGATGAGGAGGAGTTTCTTTCCCCAGGTCCTGATGTTAAACCAGACTGTCAATTAGCCCACTACCCAGTGACCACCTTATCATTATTTTAATCTTGCACTTTATACAGTGGAATTACAGCCGAACTGGTACATAGGAATTTCACTACGCATTGCCCGATGCAATTATGTATGTGAAAAATAAATAAAACTAACTAAACTAACTCATAGCATGTTAACGAGAGCAGACCCACCATCAAGTGCATACAGCATCAGTGCATGTTTGGATTGCTCAGGGTGCCAGCTGTCAGTCTCCTTTCTCTTCTCAGGCGAGACCTAACACTCTCTAACCACACGTGCCATCTCCGGGCCAGACACCATCCAGCATTGCCGCGGGTTTCCCCTTTCAGGCCTACAATACCACCGGCACATTTCACAGAGGCATATTCTGCTTGTGGACCTAGTCAATGGCATTGGCTGAGAAGCTGCATGTCATCTTTTTCGCAGCAAAGTTTCCTTTCAGAAAACTTCCCATGAACATCGGGATGAGTATCTTTCAGTGAAATCATGTCAAGCAAGTGGACTGGTATCCATCTGGCAGTGTGGTTGTGTCCCACAGCAATTAACTAAGGCGCAATCTTGGTCAGGGCCTCCATATTGAGTAGGAAGTTGGCCTCTCTTATTGATCAAACATAGTTCATTAACTATTTCCAGCTGCAAGGTGATGGACCAGAAGTTAATGGGGACATCACACAGCTCTTTCAGTGCACCTGTCTAGGGATGTATGATGGTTCCCTCCTCCAGGTCATTGATGTACTCAGTGTATTTCTTCTGCAGGAGAAGATATAGGAGGCTGGCTGTGAGCTGCATGTCAGGTACGTGTCACTTTTGAGGCTTTCAGAAAGGGATCTATTGTCCCAGAAGTAGCAACTCTGGGACAATAGCTTGTACATGTGCTCCTGTAGTAGTTTCCAGCATGTTTTGATCCTTGAAAATGTAGGATTAGCCACCATAACCAAGATCCTAGGTGGTCTAGAACCTAAGCTGCATGTAAAATAACAACTGTCGGTGGCTATTTTTAAAATGGCCTCCACTGGTGCCATAGGATAAAATGGTGATGGCTTTTTGGCCAAAAATCTTCCTTAGGGCATGCTCTAACAGTGTGCCAGAGCTCATGTTTGTATCATCAAAGTGCAATGCTTTCACATATCTGCTGGAGTACTGTAGTAGGCATATGTCCTTTGGAATTTTGAGAGTAGCCTAAATTTCTATTGAGGTTCTGAGCCTGTTGATCGCCAACTAGTAGTGAAATCATCACAGATCCATTGATTATGGTTGGATTTTTATGATTTTCTCCGTGGAGTAAGTGTACTGTTTGGTGAAAAGAATGACATATTGACTGATGTCATAACTTGGGGGAATAGTTGATTGCCAAAGAAGTATAGAGGAAAATATTGGAAAAAAGTGAGAAAACGCCTAATTTTTTTTGCATTAAATTGACGCAAAATCATGCAGAAATGTGTTTAAAGAGTTATTTTTTCAGTGGATGTTGTCACCACATGTGTTCTGTGCATCTGGAATGCATTTATTGACAGCTTACCCAACCCACTGAGGATTTGAAGAAATTTTTCAATTTCCAAAAATGTTTATCAAAAAATTAAGGATACATACACTAACATAGCCACAATTCTTTTTCGCAATATTTCCGGCAGAGCAGACTCTCCAATTATTGTTTCTAAGGATCAAAGTTAACAGACAAAACACAAATAAAAAGTATAACAGACCATGTCAGGTCCAATCCATTTTTGAGACTTTGGCCCCCCGAATATATATCCTCAAAGTTTTTTTTTCAAATTACACTGATTCAAATCTCCAAGGATAAACTTGGGTGCCTACTTGGGAGTCTAGTTTATGCATGTTGAATATAACACTACTGTGTAAAAGAACTTTCGAAATTTGCGAGGCAGATAAAAGGGGCGGAGAGAAATAGTGAATAATCCCACATCTGTGGTACATATCTGCTTCTTCTGTCTGGTCTGTGATACTATCGCTGTATTAATCTACTAGACTGTTTTTTTCTAGTACCTGCCTGCTTGTCATTTAACTGGGATCTGTACCTACCACCAGTCAGAGTAGTTTTTCTGATAATGTAGCCTAATTACTGCCTCGAGCTTCTGCCTGCCCACTTCCACAAAGCTCCAACTTTTATTTCAGAGCGACGAGCACCTGTTTTAGGCAGCTGCTTACTGTGGGTTTTAACCTCAAGGACGAAAAACATGTTATGTAATGTTTTGATATCTCAAAAAGCCTTGTGCATTCAACTGTGGAAACTGAACATTAGGTTTAGAACTTATCTATTTTTGTTACCCCAGTCATTGAAAAATAAACTATGAATCGGTCACTCCAACCATTCCTTGTGTAAACCTGGCTGAAGTGCCTCTTGGAATGAAGAAAATAAGAACAATGTCACACATCAGGACAGCTCAATGTGTAATACAAAGAATGTACTACTGTAAAGTCACATAAATTACTTTCCCACTTTGTATTGAAAACATCTATTTGTTAAAAAACAAGACTAGGTGAATTTACTGTGCAATAGTGAAGTAGATGTAAGCCTGCATTCTTATGCTGTGTCAAAATATTTTAAATAGAAGGTTGCTGAAAAGTGTTCAGTGCATCTGCTTTGTCTACAAGCTTAGGACAGTTTATTTCATACGTCTCTCTCTTTTTGTCACTGTGAGACTGCAGTGTATGTGAGAGAGCTGCAGACAGACACACTGCCCGCTGTTGCACAGCAACGTAACTCATAAATACAGCTTTTAATCAAACACTGTTTCTTAAAGTACCAGTACAAATACAACTTGAATTACAATGTTTTTTAACAGCCGGGTGTCGTGCTACCTCTCTAGTATCAGTAGGTTACATCGTGCAACACTAGTGCAGCATTTAATATTCAGGCAATTGAAATTAAAATAAATTTGCTTGTGCTTATGTTTTATCCCTCACTTTACATATGACATCCATATCGTCTACCAGTTATCACTGCATAATGCAGATGGTTCAGGACTCCTCCCCTCAGTGTGTGTGTGTGGGTGTGTGGGCAACAATCAATGAGGAAAGAGTCATTACCTAATGACTTGTTGCCAACCAATCCCTGAAATTGGTCACTCACTTAATCAGTCACCCACTTAGTGACACTTGCGTTTGAAGGGCTGGCATTGTTCTGTAGTACAGCCAAAAAAAGTAATTGGCAATTGACTGCCTGAAAACCTGCACTCACCATTAAATCATTCAAGAATCAAGATTCAGCTTTATTTTGTCATTGTACATGTGACAGAACAACAATAACCTGTTTACAGTGTACCATCCAACATATTCCAACATCTTCTTGTCAATTCCCTGATACAACCCCCAATATCTGCTTACAGCAGGAATGGGCGGATGTTGTGGTCTGAATATGAAGAGAGAGACAAGTGTATATCTGATTTATGAGGCATTTATGAGGATGCTTTGACATGAAACATGCATTGCCTTGAGGCCACACTATGAAAATCATATCAGCTTAAGCTGCATTAGAAGGGACAAAGATAAAGGTCTCCCCATTCTGCCCATAGTAAGATCAGTTGCATGCTTAAATACATCTTTAAGTTATTAATGTCCACAAAAATTACGTTCAAGTATTGTCTGTGTATAATATGTGCGAAATAAAAGTTCAGCCGAGAATTCTTGTGCATCTGTGTTTTCATTCATGAGATGGGTACCACATTGACACAGTCTTCTACCATCTCAAACAGGAAGTGATGTGGACCACTACGCCTGGCCACCTCGCTGGCCGTCTCCCCACTGTTGCTGCGGAGCCCCGGCTGCAGGCGTCGCTGAGAGAGAAGGAGCTCTAACGTGTGAGCAGAGTGTGTTCTGGGGGAGCTGGTGTGGGAGGCGGCTAGGTGTAGTGGTGTGAGCCCACCGTTGGTCTGGCTGTTAAGTTCAGCCCCATGCTGCAGGAGAACACTTGCCACTGTTACGCGGCTCCAGCGGCAGGCACTGTGAAGGGGCGTCCAGCCGTCCATGGTGCGCGGGTCAACCTTCGACCCAGCAGCCAGCAAAGTGGAGACAGCATCAACATGGCCGCTGTAAGCTGCGCGATGCAGGGGAGTGTATCCGTCCTCATCACAGCAGTGCACCAGCGAAGGATCAACAGTCAACAAGCTGTGGACTGTTGAAAGCTGGAAGAAAAAACATAAAAAATGCTGATGGTCAGGAGGAAACTACAAACTAATGTTTTACTTGAGGATGAGATCCTGTGACTTGAAGTTATGTAATAATTTGACCTCTGTATATACAAAATGCAAGACTGGATTGGTTCATATTCTAGGGCAGTTGCCAGGATTTGATTATTTTGTGTAAAGAGATAAACTGCTGTGTCAACAGTCAATAGTTACGTAGCTGCCGCGGTGAGCATCGTTCAACGGCTCTGACCCATAGACCGTATATACTCTGACGTGGCTATCGTTGTCTACTATAAACTCCACTACCAAGTAAGGGTGCTGTCGGCAGTGGAAACTGTGCCTTCGCCCCACAGTTTATTTTGGTGAGAAAAGGGTATAACTTTTGACTAGTGGGCAGCTGCGCAGCACACTATGATTTGAGTGATTAATCCACAGCTATTCAGCGACCCTGTGATTAATCTGATACATTTATTTTATAATTTGACAGCCGTACTTTTAACTTGAAGTCATATTGGTAGAACACAGCAAGCAAAGTATGGATCAGTTGAGAAGAGAAAGTTACATCAAGTCAAATTTTAAATTTCAAAGGATCTCTTCAAGTTCAAATCATGCTTGAATTGGAAAAGAGGATACAAAAATACTGGACCTAATAAATTGAAGAAACTAGTGAGTTTTAAATGAATTAAAATGCAAAGCCACTGCATCAGAAATAATCTCAAAGCACACTTATGATTTCTGATAAATACTTCACAGAAAACAAAAATAATTACTTTTACAGTAATATCTTAAGATTGTTTTTCTATGCAATTAATTTGTTACATTTTTTATTTTTTTTGTTTGTTTTGTATGTTGATAAAAACTGTTGCATGGCAACATGGGAATTAGGGAATCATGTACATAATACATTCTTATTACATTTGGTTAGGCAGTTTCGTGTCTCCCAAGACACATTGTTTGATTATCAACAGGGGTGCATCGTTTTCTTTCAGCAAACATAATTGATAGTTCCAGGGTGCATTTAATCCGTTCTTTGTCAAGTGTTACCCTTTTGTGCTATTTATTGCATCGTGCTATGCAAAGTCACACTGCTTTTCTTTTCTTCAGCCTACTTTCTAAATTTATTTACAGCTACATGTTGACTTTGCTGCAAGGGACAGTTATGCACTCTGCTGTGTTTAAGGGGGGGGGGCTTGTTCTGCTCGAACAAAAGGTTCAAACTACATTTAATATCTGTAATATGAGCTTTTTTCTTTTCATGTCTACAACATGTAGTGTTTCCCCTACCATTATACAGGCCTGGCGTGGCCGCCAGGCCAACGGGACCCCCCGCCAGGCCAAGGGACATATTAATGTATTTATTGTTTTAACTGTTAAGTTATCTTGAAAACAGCAGGCTATAGTAGGCCTACAAGCTTTATATTTTTGTATTTTCAATGCTACTTTATTTTTATGTTTTAAATTGAGAAATAGGCTAGATGAATTATAATGGTCGGAATTGGGAATTTGTCTTTTGTAGCACACATGTTGATACGCTAATCATGATGTGTAGCCTATGTTAATTCATTTATTTTCAACAAGGCTATTTGCATAAAAAATAAATAAAAAAAATGTCAATAGGCTAGCTTCAAGGTGAGGTGAATCAGATTATTCCAGAAATGAGTACTAGACAGGACCTGTCTATATTAGATCTGAGTGTTTACTGTTTATTGTTTTTTATTGAAATCCACGTATTTTTCTTCAATAGTTTACATGGCTTGTGTCTCCAAATTATTACAGAAAATACTTATAGGCAGGACATATGACAGTTGTTTACAGAGCACATAATTAATCAGATTTCACCTCTCAAAGTGCACCAGATTGATGCATTTAACTTTAAAGGGATAAGGTTTCTTCTGCAGGGGCATGCCCCCAGATCCCACTAAAAGGTGCATTCTCACCCAGCAGGATCTAAAAATCCTGTGAGAAACACCACATGTACAAACGTACTGAATGTGAAAGCATAACCCTATGCCCTCATTTTTAAAGGGGCTGTAAAAAGAGGCTCATCCCAAATGGGGTTTGTTTTGGTCAATTTCTTCTTGAAATTTGGTACGCACGCGGCGCACATACTCTTTATCAGCTCTTACCACCGGGCCTAAAAAAAATTCTAGGGGAAACACTGACATTGGCATTATACTACTATTTTTAAAAGACTATAGATGTAAGACAGTAAGCGTAAGCAATTTAAAGTGCTTTTTTTCTATGTTTGAATAAAGTACAAGTAACTTACTCTCTTCAGCTGATGGAAAACAAATATGGATGTGTAATTTTAAGAACACAATGCTCCATTTAACTGCTTTAATAAATGTATTTATTGTATTTTATAACAAAATACAGGTATGGAAAAAAGGCACCAGCTGCACGAAGTGGGACACCGACACACAGAAAGTGGTGATGCATTAATAGTGAAATAGTTCCATCCAAACCATAGTCAATGTTAAAAGTAGCATGTGACTCAGATTTAAAGTATGACTAACATGGCTCTGTTATCAAAACACAAAGGGAACTATTAACTATTCAATTACAATATTTATAAGCAGTTGGAGGAAAATTAATTTTCTTAGAATGTCAGCTTGCACTGTATCCCTTTATCAGGTGTCCTGATAATACCCCGTCTGTAAAGCCCACTTAATGGAGAAAAACTGCATACTTTATTCCTAATCAGCATTCAGAGCAGCCAGTCCCACACAGGCCCATTCATTTGGTCCAATGGGTCTTCATTAAGTGTAATAAACTTATAATATTGAAAAGAAAGCACACAAACAACATCCCTGTTAGTGTTAAATAGTAATTAAATGCCGTTTGAGTGAGAGCTGTGGTAAGGGAGTAACTGTACATCCTTTTTGGCTGACTTTGTGTTTAGGTGGTGCAATTGGAA
Source organism: Hyperoplus immaculatus (assembly GCA_949357725.1). Taxonomy (NCBI): domain Eukaryota; kingdom Metazoa; phylum Chordata; class Actinopteri; order Uranoscopiformes; family Ammodytidae; genus Hyperoplus; species Hyperoplus immaculatus. The sequence goes on along the minus strand of OX442355.1, from coordinate 12,133,257 downwards.
ATAAGCCCTAATGTATTGGTTAATATTAACTAGGGATCATATAATACAAATAATAATATTAATCTTTTGTATCAGTATTGAGCTGAAACTGGTCAAAATCACTGGATCGCATATCTCAAGAAAAAAGAAAATCCAATCGGATCGTTTAACCTAAAAACCAATCAACAAATATATATATATTTATTTTCACTAATGATGCCGTGTCCACCATACTGTGTAAATTTTATACTGCAGATGCTATTATTTTTTATGTAATCAATGGTTTACATTGCAACTTGCTAGTTAGCAGTTTAACACTGGAATTCTAATGCCTGTGATACTGTTCAGGTTTAAACTTTTGCACAAAGTTAAGATTCCTTTCAAATGTTAACAGAGCTGCTAGACGGACTGCTGTGCTGAGCTTGTGCTCATGAAAAAAAGTGTGAATATTTTTTGTAAAGTACGGCCTTGGGCCCTTGGCTTGATGAATGTTACTGGTATTTTTAGTCTGTTTTTCCAGGTTGGGACAGACAGACAAAGGATGACCTACATCAGAATAGTAAGCTGTGTGGGTTGATGGTTTATCAGTGCACTATTGGGGCGCCCCATGTAAAGTTTAAGTTCTGACTGAGGGTGGTGCCAGAACAAAGCATCACTTACGCGATTGTTTTCCGCCGCCCACAAAATGAGCTCCTTTGGTCTGTCTTTGAGAGTTTCTTCTTTCTTTAGATACCACTCCTCACTGTGGTTCCCGTCCTCCTTGTCCTCCTCCACCTCTTCCTCCTCCTCTTTGCTTCCCGTCCACAGGCTGCTGGCCCCTCGGGGGATCAGGTGTCCGTGTGTATTCAGCAGCTCAAGCTGGTTGAAGTCTTCAGGAAACTCCATCACTTGCTGTCTTCATCAGAGAATACAACACATAGGAAAACAAGACAGGGAAATTAGAAAGAGCTACTGATCTAGCTAACTGAGAAGACATTAAAATTGGAGATGGTACGGATGGTTGAACATTTACCGATTTAAAGGAATGTCACATTAACTTTTAATCCCTTTTTTTTTTTTTTTTTACCTTGCCTCCAAATTGAATTGGACACAAAGGCCCATTGGTCATTTCAATGAGCTTTTGCATATTTTTCTATTGATTCTCTCTGGTGCACACATCAGAAAGCATTTTAAATATCCACGCTGTCCCTGAAAAGCTGAATTGCCTTGGGATGTATTACTCAGCTTTCATCTTCTCACTCGATTCTGAATATTGTCAGATGGGTGGCCCTTTAAAGTATGGGCACAGAACGTCATGATTTTAGTTAAGCTGTTTTATGATGCAATGTACATTATATAAAGGCCTATTTGTATTTAAGGCAACCAGCACTTCACTATAGCCACCACGGCTGTGAGTGCCAGGTGCAACAGGAACATATTCAAGAGTTCAGTTGTCCTTGTTGTATTTAAACTTTGAAAGGACAATTGAAATAATTGTCATTTTCTAAGAGCTTGAAATGCCCAGTGCAAGATTCATTACCAAGGTCTTACAGTCTGGGATTCAATACTTATTTTGCATCGACAAATTCCAAAGGGATCTTACTTTGCTCCAAATGTGATGTTTCATCCTCAAGAAGCTGCATGTACATGTGCATGTGTTTTAAATCGTTTAATACGTTTGAAGGATTGGTGTACGGCAATAATTCCTTATTTTTAGATTAAGTTATTCAATGCCTTTTCTGACTTGTTAAGGATACGTAGAAACCCTGTAGACGCACCTGTCAGCATCACGATTTACAGTGCGACAGCATTACAAACGGAATTCTTCAAAACTAACTCTAGGGCATCAACATCTCTCGAAACAGACTGATGGAAAACGGGACATTATAACCATCAAAGAGTGTTTTACAGCAGGGCTGTGGTAGTAGCATGGTTGAATATTAGGCTAAAGCGTTAGTTTTTTAGGTCTGTAACTAATGTAACAAGACCTGTGAAGCTATCAGTCCATTTACGTTGACACATTTTTTTTTACGTTCTATTGTTGACACTAATAGGCTACTTTTTCAAATGTCAAAACAACGACCATTCTAAATCACTCGGGAGATATAACTACAGTAAGATATAAAACATGATACAAAAGCTAACATAATATCACTCTTACCTTCCTGCCTTTAATAACAAACCATAGTCAACTTTATGAAGACCAAAGGGATACGTAGTTGTTCCTGCGTTGGTTTCAGTGAAGAGTACATGTTAGAAGACATCACTACCCAGAACTCACCGCTTCCGCTGACGTCTTCTTCTTAGGCTTCATTCTCGGTAGTCCAGACGTTGAATCCGCTATAGTTTTGCCTCCTACCAGTCATTTATTTGCATTAAACATTGCGCATGCATTTAAACCGGGATTTTGCGGCTCATGGGAATATTTTCTAAATCGACGGGCCACTCAGTAGAGAACGCTTTTAATGAAGGCAGCATCATGCACACAGTCATATTGGCTGACAAAATAAATATGGACCCACCCTTCCCAACTCCTGCCCTCCGGGAGGCGCTATGGGGTTCCAGAGTGCAGAAAGAACAATATATGAATTTGTTCCCTTGTCTACATCACTGCTGAATCAGCACTGGGCAAAGAAGTGACTATCACCCCTAGATTATATTTGACCACTCGTAGGCCTACAGGGCAGGCCCCCACCAAATGTAGGCTATTATTCATATTATGTATGTTTTTAATGTAGCCTGTTTTGTTCTTTAATGTCTTCATGTTTCTGTCATGTATAATTGTTGGAGCTTGTGATGCAAGACAAATTTCCTCGCAAACAGACAGTAAATTGTTATATTATCTTACCTGAATGAACGAGCTGATTATCGATGTTAATTCCATCAAACAAATCCTTTGTGATTTCTGGCAGAAAACAGCATAACAAGGACAGATACTTTAGGCTATATCAAGAGGGAATTCTTAGTGCCGGTACTAAATTAAGACTATATGTCCTATACCAGGGGTTTTCAAAGTGTGAGAGAGTGAGCCCCCCCTCAGAGAACAAATTTCAGCGGAGCACCCCCCCACACACATTTTTTTTTCAACAAACAAATGTGTTTTGAAAGATCTTTTCATTATTTTACACATTTTAAACATATTTTTGAAACATTCTAACATCTTTGTGCGTTTTTTAACACATTTCTTTAAACATTTTAACATCTTTATCTAAGTATGTTTTTGTTTTGCTTTTTTAAAATACATTTGAACATCTTTATCCAGTGTTTTAATCCTGCTTCCTTTAAACATGGATATTAGTGACTGAGTGTGCAGTGGAGTGAGAAAGATAGGCAAACAGACTTGCCCAAATTATTGACTACTGTTAAATGTCATTCACACAGCCAGTGTTTTTTTCCCTAGTGCCTCCAATGTCCTGCTGGAGTAAAATATTAGTCAGCTGAGAACCAGACCCTCCTAGAAGGGTCCGGGGGTATGCCCCCCCCGGGAGATTTTTTTTTACCTTTTTAAAAGTGAAATGCATGAATCTGGTGCACTTTGAGAGGACAATTAAGAGGCTAAATCTGAGGAATTTTGTGTGAACAAATAATTTGGAGACATTGGGTCGAATGAATTAGAAGCTATTGAAGAAAGACACATGAATTTTCCATAAAAATATTAATTTAAAATAAAATATTATGCAGGGTCCTCTGGGTTGGGCTTGGAGCTCTTTTTCTTTAACGAGACATATTTCTCTGTAATATAGTGAATGCATTTAAATGCAGTGAGAGAAACGAAGCAGAAGAACTCTTGTCCAGCTATCTTTATTTACACAGACAAGGCTGAAATAGGCTATAGACTATACACAGTGCATGGGAAACTGGGGTCAGCCCCATTTCCAAATGTTTTTAAATAAACTCAATACACATTGTGCATGGGCGTGATCAGTTAACCTCGGATAATCTCCCAGATGATCTGATTCAATTATTAGGCTATTAACTATCTAGACCAAAACATTGTATTCCTTTTTTTGTATAACTTACATTTGCTTAATATGATGTTAATATCAAAAATAAAAATTAAAAAATGTTTTTTTTTTTACATATTCATCCGCGCCCCCCCTGCCATAACTCGGGGGGGGGGGGGGGGGGTGGGGGGCGCCCCACAGTTTGAAAACCACTGTCCTATACAATCATGCATCCACTAAAACACTCACAATTCAAGAGGATACAGAATCCTTTGTTCAGACTGCTGAGGGAGACTCAAGTGTAACAACATTCAACAGATTCAGAATGCAATTTGCATCATTGGCAGCAAGTGCACTCTGTCCGTTGGCTGGATTGGTTGGAAAATGACATACCTTGCAAGATGGCCCTATCTTGCAAGGTATGTAATATTGAAAATTGTACTCTGCATATGTTTCTGTTGCCTACCAAGTAAATAAGTGTTTTCATCTCAGTAGGCTTGGCTACTCACACATGGAAAACTGCAAACCAAGATGTGATTGGTTTTCAACCGTATTTATGTGGTCATCAATAAGACCCTCTGTCGGATTTTGGTAATGTTCAAATAAACAAGGAATCAGTAACCATGGACAGCTTTAATTCTTTTGAGTTAAATGTATTTTATGGAAAATACCCTGTCATAAAGTGAAAGTGTGACCAAATCTTCTCTCTGCCTCTATAGCCCCCTTGCAGACCAATTAGTAGAACTAAGCAAGGCAAGGCAAGTTTATTTATATAGCACAATTCAGACACAAGGCCATTCAAAGTGCTTTACAGGGGCAAGATTAAAATACATAATACACATTAGAAACTAATGCATAAACCATAATAGATACATTACATAAGATGCAAAAGCACTCCAAACATTACAAAAATTATGTTTTCTTTTAGCTGCAGCTATAGCACATTTTGATCCTGGTTACATTAAGAAGTGGCACAACAATTGAAAAATGAACAAAAGCTTCTTCTGCAATAGAAACAGGCATCACAAATGGGTCACTGCAGGAGTCACATCTCCAGTCTGTGTTGGATAAGACAAGCATTGTAATAGTAAACACAATCTCTCTGTATTTCATTATTCTTGTCATGGGTAAGACATGGGTCTGCTTGGCTTAGTCATTTGATGCTTGGTCGTGCTTCTGCTAGTAAACTCAAGACTTAAACCCATATTAATATTGCTGTATTGCCACTGCTGATCTATAGTGTCAGTTTTTCCCCACTCAAAGGATAAGCAGATAAGTAAACAAGCGTTGCATCATATGTGCTCCTGATTTAAAGAGACTGATGACACTTAAGAATTAAGATGCTCACTGATGGTTAAGCTATCGTCCTACAGGCAACATTATGTATATCCTTGGGATGTCATGAAGATTTTAGCCTCCTGACTACAACAACTAATTCCTCTGGTTTAAACCCGTTCTTTGCAATGGAAGAAATAATATACAAGATCAAGGAATGAAGCCACAATGAGCCTTAAATAGTCATTGTTAGGATCTCAATATTTATACCCAAGCTCATCAAGTTTGATTAATTATTTGTTAACAACGACAGTAAAACTGTGATTGTATAGACTTGCAGACTTGGGCTGATCTCTTTTGATTTCCTTGTATGAACATTATGCCAAACCATAGAGTGTATACAGTATATTTATATATATGTTCAGTATATATGATTTTTATTCACCCAACCAATCTAATCTCCTCGCCCCAATCAATTTGTGCCTGGTTTGCGCTGAGCTGGATTGAAGTTGAAGTGAAAATTAAGTAGTGTGCATTTGGGCCTTTGCTGAATATTATATAGCTCAGACCATCGGGACTTGGGTTGGGAAGTTGAGGGTCACTGGTTCAAGTACATCATGGAAACCGTCTCTAGGTGTGGTACGGAAGTTGGAGAAGAGCCCGTACTCCCGGTTCGCTGCTGAAATACCCTTGAGCAAGGGACCGAACTCTAGTCTGCTCGGGGCACTCCCTATGGGAAACACCATCACTCTGATATCTCTCCTATACATTTGAAGGTTTTGTTGCGGGGCTGCCTGTGGGCAATATATATAAACTGTACAATAACATAATGTAAATTTGGTTTCCCCATTAGGGACTTATTAAAGTGCGTACAAGGTATTTTCAGTTTTTGTTTATTCTAGCGGCCTCTTTGGACAAAAGGGGTAGATCTGTTCTAGTGTGTCCATTTGTTTTGGAAGATTGAAAGAGAGACGGTAGATGCATCTCAATGAGGTTATGTATATGTAACTGTCACATTATTTAATTAATGAATATAAATGATTCAGAATAGACAGAAACGCAAGGGGTGGGGGAGTGGCTGTCAATGTAAAATCCCGTTATTCTGTGACACTTTTACATGCTGTCTCTGTTCCTAATTACTTTGAATTCATCGCGCTAGAATTATCTTTATCGTCAAATGGTTGTATTGTTGTAATTGGTGTGTATAGGCCCCCTTCAGCTGTAACTAGCTCCGTAAACGATCTAGCACATATGCTCTCCAGTTATGTAAAAAGAGAGGTAATTGTGATGGGTGATTTTAACGTTGACTGGCTTTCTGGTGCCTCTGAATCTTTCAAAGAAATCTGTAGCAATGTTAATCTTACACAATTAATAACTGAGCCCATAAGACCCAATCTAAAAAACCCAGCAAAATTCAATTTAATCGAATTAATCTTATAAAATAAAATAAATAAAATAGTTTCTGCTTGTGTCTTTGAGTTAGGGGTTAGTGATCACTGCCCGGTGGCCTGTATCAGAAGTATTCATTTAAAAAGATCTCAACCTAAAATCATTATTAAGCGTAATTTTAAAGGTTTTAATCAGCAAGCCTTTTTAAGTGATCTCCGTCATAGTGACATTCAACTCACTACAGACATTTCGGATGTTGAGTTAGACTATTTCATCAGAACTTTCACCTCAATTATAAACAAGCATGCACCCCTTAAAAAGCACAGGGTAAAAAATTTATCAAACCCCTGGTTCACAAATGAACTGTCCGACTTATTTTCCGAGATAAATAAAGCCTGGTCTCTAGCTAGACGCTCTGGAGAAAATTCCAATTAGACTGTTTTTAACCAACTCCGAAATAGATGCACAACCATGATTAGGAAAGCTAAATCTGAGTATCACCTTGACTTCCAACTGCTATTCGAACCCTGCACTATTTTGGAAAGATGTGAACTATAATAAAAACAATTCTAGCACACTCAGATAAAATTAAATGATCACACTCTCAGTGATGAAAAAGAGATTAGCTTAGCTTTAAATAAGTATTTTGTAGCTGCTGGTCAACTCTTTCAGAATGGATGATACCAGACCATCGTACTTCATTTCATTTACAGAAGGTCTGGAACTGCTCTATTTGGCAAACGTTCACTCGCTTGGAGGCGGGTGTCTGTTGAAGTTTAAAACTATTGGATCTGCCCAGTGCCACTCTGGATCAGCCAACCAATCGCAAAACGTTTGGTCGCAGAATTCAACTGAAACTGGAGCGCGACCTCGACGTCATCGTTCTCAGCCACTCGCTCTCTTGGACGGCCGGAAATTTTCCTGAGCTCAAACACATGAATTCACCGCAGCTCCAGACCATGGACATATAAAGAAAGACTCCAGACTGACTACTGAAGGGAAAATTAAATCTGGGCGGAAGTAGGTAGGCGGGCGGAGCCAGGCTAATAAAAACTAGCCTGCTAAAAAAATCCACCCCCCTCAGTGTTGTCATGGAGATATGAACTAATAATGCTGTGAAAACGGCATATTTAACATGGGAATCCATGAGAAATTGCTCTGTTTTGAAAGCTGCCCTTAGTGGCTAGAGTGGCTGGAAATAAAATTAAATTGGTAAAAGTACAATATGGCCTAATAGGCAAGCTAAAAGCTGTCTTTCCCAGCTCAGACCGGGCTTGTGGAGCATAAGCATGTCAGTGGAGCGGGTCTGATAAAGCCCATCTGAAATGTGCAGCATTTCTGTTAAATAACGAGGAAGCTTCCCGGTCACGTATTTCTTTAAAGAGATGACCACCTTACCTTTTCATATAAAAGACAATGGTGTGTGTCATAAGCATCTCCGGTGATGAACCAAAGCAGAGTGAAACACAGAGTCTAGGAGTTTAAGACATGAATGTGATGCGTGCCGATAAACCACATCACCGTAATCAAGGACAGACATGAAAACTGCCTCGATAATCCTTTTCCTACTAAATAAAGGGAAGGTGGTTTTGTTCCTATAAAAATAGCCAATTTTTTGCCGTGGTCGACAAACAAGATTTTTTATATGAAAATTAAAAGTGAGTTTATCATCCAACCAGATGCCGAGATATTTATATTATGTGGGCGACTGTGGCTCAGGTGGTGGAGCTGGTTGGCCAATGATCCAAGGGTTGGCAGTTCGATTCCCGCCCCGCTACCTGTGTCATGGTTGTTGTGTCCTTAGGCAAGACACTTCACCCACCTAGCCTCGTGTGAATGTGTATGACTGCTGTACGTTTGAGGTGGTGGTCGGAGGGGCCGTCGGCGCAGAATGGCAGCCATGCTTCCGTGACAGAAGCATGGCTGAAGTTCCGTCAGTCTGCCCCAGGGCAGCTGTGGCTACTATCGTAGTTTACCACCACCGGTATGACTGTGTCTGAATAAATGGAACCTGGAACTCTGTAAAGCGCTTTGAGTTCCTAGGAAATAAAACACTATATAAATCCAATCCATTATTATTATTATTAGTGGCCTCTCGGGTTCACTGCAATTTTTGTCACTTCCGCATTGGATGCTGGTAGAACTTGCTGTGGTTGGGGTTTGGTCAAACTATCGGGCTGTGGTCAAGCCAGCGGTCTCTCGTTTTTGCTTGGTCAAACCATCTTTTTTTATTCCCCCCGTGTTGTGAGCGTATCACGCCGGTAAATGCATAGAGACAGCTCGGTGCAAGCCGACAGAGACAGTGAGTGAACAGCGCTGGCTGCGGCAGCTACATGACATCGTAGCAGTGGGACACAGTGGGCTACCTGATTAATTTAATGACGAGGAAAAACACCACACAATAAACAGTGCTGCGCTCACATTTTCGCCAAAACACAAGACTCTCTTCACTCTTACAGAGGTGACTACATACGGCGGAAATGATTCTTTCGACCAATCAACGGACAGCAGTGTGTAGCTCCACCTTTTTGGCACCCTTTCAGACGGCTGGTAACCCAACGGAGGAGTACCGAAAATGGGAGCGGCTTAGAGCAGTTAGGCTTAGAGCAGTTAGGCTTAGAGCGGTTAGGCTTATATCCGTACCCTACCCAACTTTTGGCAAATGGAAAGCCAAAATAACCGGACCGAAGCGCTCCGACCCGACCCGCTCTACTCGATGGAAACGAGGCATATTTTACATACATGGACTACCGACGTGGTCCCTGGTAAGTAGTAAAAGAAACAACCATCATAGCAAAATGTTTACTTTTTTCTTCTCAAAACCTTCTGAGCTATGTAATTAATGTATCAATTAAAAACGATAATTGTTATTTGAGGAAACATTTAATTTGCATTTTGTATTATACACTTTAATGCAAATAGCAGCTTTTATCCCTAGTACAATCTACTTAAACACTTGTGTACCCTCGTTTTAATCTGGTTTAATTTAGTTTTAAGTTATTTCAGTGTTGAGATCTTCCAGAGTCATTTTGACCCAAATATAGAATAATAATTAACCCGCCATAGTTCATACTTCCAAAATGCCTAAACTGCATGTGGTTTTCAGTACAGAAGTAGAGACTGGCCTTGGTTTCAGTATGATCCCCTGTCAATAAGGACAGTATGAACTTTCAATTTGTTCAAAATGTAAAATTAATGGTGTCAACATGTGGTCCATGCTATGCTCAGTTCATATTGTAATTTTATATATATATATATATATATATATATATATATATATATATATATATATATATATATATATATATATATATATATATATATATATATATATATATTGTTAAACTTGGGACTTACAACTACTTTTCCAGTGATGCCCTCACTCACTCACTCACTCACTCACTCACTCACTCACTCACTCTCTCTCTCTCTCTGTCTCTCTCTACGCCTGCACCTGCTGCTGCGCTATTCAGTCGCATCCCTCAACCTGTTGCTTGCTGCAGCATCTCCACATCTCCTCAGCAACATTCCTCCTCCCTCCACTATCCTAAAAAGAAAGGAAACAGTGATAAAATGAAAGCTGCGTGTGTTTGGTTTTCTGTTTTGTTCTGGATGGGAACCGCCGCGGGACACACACCGAACGGCTCCTCACTTCTGGGAGAGGGGCTGTTTTCCTACACTGAGCATTTACTCAACGTTTCGAGGCAGTTGGACAACAGGACGTCTGGCTTTTTCCTCGTGGACTTTGACGAAGGCATGCTGGAGGACTGGCGCTCTCTGGCCAGTAAGAAGCGGCGCGGCGGGGAGTCGCAGGACTGGAGCGTGAAGGCGCTGCTGGTGGCAGCGTACTCGTTGATCATTGTGATCTCGCTATTCGGGAACACGCTGGTGTGTCATGTGGTGGTGAAAAACAAACGCACCCAGTCCGCCACCAGCTTATTCATTATGAACTTGGCTGTGGCTGATATATTCATCACTGTTCTCAACACACCTTTCACCCTGGTAAGATTTCCCCCTTCTTTTTCTTTCTTTCTTTTTTTCAACAGTTTTTACAGTTTTACTCTTACGAGCAGTTGTTGTACTATTAACTGAACCAAGCGCCAAAAATACGGATGGAAAATGTTTTAGAAATGTCTACTCAGCGCTGCATGGAGTCACCCAAACCTTAGCCTACCTGCAGTTCTTAAGTAGGCCTATCAGGTGTTTAGTCCAATAATAATTCAAACTTTTCCACATAATGGCCCTCATTTATCAATCTTGCGTAGACCAGAAAAATGGGTGTACGTACATTTCCACGCAAATCTCGGCATTTATCAATATGGACGTGAGCGTAGGATACGCTCAAATCCCACGCCAGCTCTCAGCTCGTGTACGCAATTTTGTAAACAGCATGGACTCGCAGTGCAGGCTGTGCCGGGTAGCCGATGACTTTGTTGGACAATTATAAGAAGATAATACAAATGCAGTGTTTGCTCAGACCGAAATAAAGATATTAATCACTTAAAATTGTGCAGCTTATGGTGCGCAACTGAGTAGGAGCACTGATTCAATAGTGCACACACCGGCCACTTAGGAGCGCTGCATGGGACTGGGTAAGGGCAGTTATCTCCGTCTGGAGCTGCTGGGGGGACACTGAGGCACGGGGGCTGCATTCATTCAAAATGTTAGCCACAGTATTAAATATGTAGTAGGACTACACTGCTCTTTATGATAAAAAATACACGGCACAAAATTCAGCTTAACATTTTATTTATTTGACGCACTTTTTAGATGTTAGTTCCTCTTTTAATGTGTTATTGATCGCTTAAGCGAGCGATTTATTTCCATCGTTAACCGGCACGTTTGTCCGACCTGCTGGTGGAGCAGGACTGTGGGCGCTCTCACAGCTGATCGTTGCCGGGTCGGCTTGTGCAGCTGACCGCCGGGCTGACCACTCCTGCTGTCATACAGTAAAACGCAAAATGTGTTATTTTTAGTTTTTACAACCCTTTTGAGTAGTGCTATCTAAAAGGGCCAATACATTCTAATCATTCAAATCTCTGCAGACCTGTATTTATTTCATGGGGACCATTACCGGACAGTTGGTGCATCTGTTTCTCCTCTACCACTTACTACCTCTACCTCCTCTCCGCTATATTATGCCCGCACCCTCAGTTGGTTGCATTTCAGAACAGCAACACGCGATGTTTGAGTCAGACCACTTTTTCTTCATCTATGTAAAGAAATGGCGACATATAATTGTATATGCTGTTTTATAGCATTTGAGCGATAGTAGCCTACTGATGTAAACCTAAAATGCAAAATCCTCAGCTGGAGATCGTTTTGTCAACACCAACGCTGTTGACTGCAGCAGTTATTTCCTTCCTAGTCTCGCAAAGCCAGACCAAACTACAGCAAGTAGTATGGTCTGGAAGCACTCCGTTTAGAGCCGTCTATTCGGGGGGAAACTGGGCTGGCCTGTTTTTATTTATTTAAACCAATCACAATCATCTACGGCGGGGCTAACCCCGGGAAGCAGCCAATGGAGGCGTAGCGTTGTTTGCCGACGCCAGCGCTTAATAGACGCTGGCGGGAGTGGTCAAGCCAGACTATTTCCTTCCTAACTGCTGCCTTCTGTTGTTCTTTGATGCCGCTTGTAATGCTCCGAAATGAAACTCTTTTTTTCTACTTTCGCTGTTATTCTGTCAATTTCTACTTCAGATAAATTCCTCTTCTGTGCCGTAATTCGCATATCCATGTCGTAAAACCTCTGGGCGAGGCCTCTAAACTAGGCCCCCAGGATTGTGCCTTCTCCGAGCAGCCAGCATGGACTAGTGGCCAACCCATTGGTACTGCATGATGTGAATGGGAGCTTATTTTCCTATGAGCCCAGAGGCAGATTTCCCCCGTCCACACAATACAAGCGGCGAACAAGATTGTGTCTCCGCAAATTTTTTCTGGATATCAATCATAGGCTCATACCTATCTTTAGACCATTTACTAATAAAACTGAAGTTTTTTCATTTCAAAATGCCACCTCAAGCGTTTTATTAGCCCAACGGCTTTTAACGGCTTTCAGTTGGTTTTCGAGGGAGGAGGCATGGGTCCATGGTGCCGCTACGTCATACAAAAAGGCGTGCCTGGCTCACATGAGAGCAGTATGGCCGCTTCCTTGTTGCTTTTTTGCGCCAATGAGCAGCTTTCATAGGAATGAATGGGCGCCATGTTTCAATACGGTGTCCATTTCTTTATATGTCCATGCTCTAAACTGAGAAAATATAGGGGCGTGGTACGATCGTTTTCAGCCGCCGCATTTATCAATAATGGCCTGGCGTACGCTGAGATTGGCGAGATACGACTGTTTGATAAATACCACGCGACACCTGGCGTAGGGAGGTATTTGCGCCAGAATCTGCACCAGTTTCCACGCAAAATTGATAAATGAGGGCCATGCAGTAGTAGCCTAGGCCTACCATCACCCCCAGTACCTGTAAACACACTCAAGTCAAATGGTGTAGTAGTTCAACATAGATGTTCTTTCCATTTCATTAATAAACACTATTTCATCACTTCTGTAGTTGATCCAAGACAATTTGTATATTACAATGGTCCTCATTTCTCAAACTTGCGTGGAAACTGGTGCAGAGTCTGGCGCAAATACCTCCCTACGCCAGGTATCGCGTGGGATTTATCAAACAGTCGTATCTCGCCAATCTCAGCGTACGCCAGGCCATTATTGATAAATGCTGCGGCTGAAAACGATCGTATCACGCCCCTATATTTTCTCAGTTTAGAGGCCTCGCCCAGAGGTTTTACGACATGAATATGCGCATTACGGCACAGTAGAGGAACTTCTCTGAAGTAGAAATTGACAGAATAACAGCGAAAGTAGGAAAAAAAAGAGTTTCATTTCGGAGCATTACAAGCGACATCAAAGAACGACAGAAGGCAGCAGCTAGGAAGGAAATAACTGCTGCGGTCAACAGCGTTGGTGTTGACAACAAACGATTTCCAGCTGAGGATTTAGCATTTACATCAGTAGGCTATCGCTCAAATGCTATAAAACAGCATATACAATTATATGTCGCCTTTCTTTACATAGATGAAGATAAAGTGGTCTGACTCAAAAATCGCCACTAAAAAAAGCGTGTTGCTTTTCTGAAATGCAACCAACTGAGGGTGCAGGCATAATATAAGTGGTAGAGGAGAAACAGACTCACCAACTGTCCGGTAGCCAGGTCCCCATAAAATAAATACAGGTCTGCAGAGATTTTAATGATTAGAATGTATTGGCCCTTTTAGATAGCACTACTCAAAAGGGTTGTAAAAACAAAAAATAACACATTTTGCGTTTTACTGTATGACAGCACGAGTGGTCAGCTCGGCGGTCAGCTCCACAAGCTGACCAGGCAACGATCAGCTGTGAGAGCTCCCACCGTCCTGCTCCACCAGCAGATCGGAAAAACGTGCCGGTTAACGGTGGAAATAAATCGCTCGCTTAAGCGATCAATGACACATTAAAAGAGGAACTAACATCTAAAATGTGCGTCAAATAAATAAAATGTTAAGCTGAATGTTGTGCCGTGTATTTTTTTATCATAAAGAGCAGTGTAGGCCTACTAGCCTACATATTTAATACTGTGGCTAACATTTTGAATTAATGCAGCCCCCGTGCCTCAGTGTCCCCCCAGCTGCTCCAGACGGAGACAACTGCCCTTACCCATGCAGCGCTCCTAAGTGGCCGGTGTGTGCACTATTGAATCAGTGCTCCACTCAGTTACACACCATAAGCTGCACATTTTTAAGTGATTAATATCTTTATTTCGGTCTGAGCAAACACTGCATTTGTATTATCTTCTAATAATTGTCCAACAAAGTCATCGGCTACCCGGCACAGCCTGCACTGCGAGTCCATGCTGTTTACAAACTTGCGTACACGAGCTGAGAGCTGGCGTGGGATTTGAGCGTATCCTACGCTCACGTCCATATTGATAAATGCCGAGGTTTGCGTGGTCTACGCAAGGTTGATAAATGAGGGCCACTATGTGTAATGATGGCGCCATTTCTGTCATTCCTGTATTCATAAAATGAATGCATTTATAATACATCTTATATCTAACTATCTCCCTGAACCAGGGAATGGTTGGGACATCGGTTCCCTGGTTCAAGGAGATAGATGAATTTAGAGACATGCCACTTGAGAGGTGAGACATTCACTGACACTGTCAAGTTCAGGCTTTTGACTGTAACAATTGATCAAATTGTATAATTTGTTACAGGCATCTCAAGCCTGGACTCACCTTAATGAGGTTGTCAAATTGATATGGATACTCGATCGGCTGTGTGTTGTTTTCCCTCAGGTCCGATTTGTAAACAGTACCTGGGTGTTCGGGAGGATGATGTGTCACGTCAGCCGCTTTGTACAGTACTGCTCCCTGCATGTCTCCACTCTCACGCTCACCGCCATCGCACTGGACAGGCGACAGGTTGGTCTCATTTGCTGAAGAATCATAGATGCTCTGCTGCCCTTGCATGGACAATTTCAGACCTCACTGTGTGATTTTCAGAACGCTCCACTGTGAAGAAGTGTGTGTATTCCCACGCCAACTTCCGACCATGTGTAGAGCTCCTGCAAGGTTTTCCCGACTCGACACTTAATGGCAACACCACAAAATAAAGCTCTGACATCGGAAAAACACACAAATATTACTGTGAAATGCTTGGCACCCAATATTTTTAATCAATTATATGTATAAGCGTACCTATTGTGAATATAAGAGCATCACCATATTCAGGAGTTGTTTAGCATTTACCATCCATGGTAGATTGTGGGATGAAATTGGGAAGTGAAGTGGGAGGACACGGGGTGGGGATCGTCCACGCACAATTCACCGCAGGTGGGTAATTATAAAGGGAAGATTGCGTGCAACTGTGCGCCGCACAGTTTTATAAACCTTAATTTTTTTTTTCGAACGCAATGTTTTGGGAAAGTTTCTACACACACCTTTATAAATGAGGCCCCTGGTTATGTAAATTTGGGTGTCGTCTGCATAATTATGGTAACATAATTTGTTCTTATTCATAAACTGACCTAGCAGGAGCATGTATATCTTAAACAGAAGAGGCAAAGAATGGAACCTTGGGGGACCCTGCATGCAATATTTGTTCGCTCAGATGTGAAATTGCCTATAGATACATATTACCGGGTAGTCTCTGGCCCTGTTTCCAACTGGGATTATGATGTGATTTTGGTAATCCGATTTAAGGTGGCCAGCTCTCAGTCCGTGTGTTCACACTTGTCTTTTCACATGTGATTTCTTTGTCTACTTATGATCGAATTGCATTTACCTGCTCTGTATGTAAATCAACACGTGCATAATTTCAGTTTGCATTGGAGTTTTTAACCGGTGGGGTTCAAACAAGTAAACATACAGGGCTGTACAGTGCCACAGTTTTAATTGCATTTCCTATTAAAATGCATCACGTGCGAAGATAATTACAAGTCTAGGTTGACGAGATAGGCTACTGTCTCATTTAGACAAGGAGGAGCGATGCACACCACTGCTTAGAGGGCTCTACATTAACACTCGCCAAATGCGGGTAAATATCATAGATGGTATATAAAACTAAAAACTCTTAGGCGAGTAAGTTATTACGCCACTTTGGCTGGTGAAAGATGAGTGCTCGCCGGGCGGCTTTTCTAACGTCTGTCTCTGATACACTCTTGTCACTACCACCATTACACGGCTTTCTAATTACTGCATGTGCGAACAGAATATTTCCTGTGCGCCTTCACATTAAAAGCCTGCTACTAGCCAACCGCGAGTTGACTTTATTTTTAAGCAGATAAGAACAGGAAGTCAGTCAATAGCAGTGATTTCCGTGTTTTCAGATTTACGCAGTGAAATGAAAACAGAGGACAGAAAGCTTGTCATTTGCAATACTGGCGGATGCAACTAACGTTTATGCGGCTTCTATAAAAGCTGCATGAACGCCAGTGATGCATTTTCAACGCATTTCCGCTAAGACAGGGGGCGGCAGTTGAGTAGTAGGTCCCTAATGTGGACAAGAGTCACATTGCTGTTTCCACTTCTATTTGAATGCGGACACATTGGACACAAGCGACGTAAACCACCTCCGAATGTGGTTTTTGTGATCCGACCTCAATGCGTCTTGAGAGTGTTTCCACCTGTAGTTAGAGCTGTATTCATGTGGTCAGATGACAAAAATCAGATGTTAATGCCAATTGGAAATGGGGTCTCTGTCAAGGGCAGATTCAAACCAGTTTAGTACAGTTCCAGAAAGTCCAACCCAGTTTGCAAGTCGGTCTTGTAATATGTTGTGGTCAACTGCGTCGAAAGCAGCACTGAGATCCAGTAAAACTAAGACAGAACTTTTGCCACTGTCTGTCAGTGCGTTAACATGCAGACTCATAATCGGGTAACTAAATGACTTCAACAGGACTTTTAAACTGCATGTAAATACCTTTACCCAATCTACTTCGCACACAAATCGGGACAATAACGGACAAGAGAAGTCGGATAAGAACACCTAGATAACTCGTTCATTGTCGGCATTCTCTCTGCATGTATACAGGGATCGGATATCGCATATCGGACTTCTCGTTCTGTGCTTGTGTGCCTGCGCGTTATAGGCTACACCATGGATTATTGGGAACCGGACGTGGCTCTATAACCACTTGTTGAAAGGATGGTTGAAAGGGCTACCTGAAAGGCCATGTATACTCAGACAAGTGACACGGTCCGTTCAAGTGTCTAGTTCGATATATATGTCTTAATCCAATCTAGTTGTGCCAGTGTTTAAGTGGATGTCATTGAGGACCTTAACCTGAGCGGTCTCAGTGCTGTGGTGTTGTCGAAAACCTGACTGGAAGACATCTAAGCAGTTGTTCATTGCTAAGTAGTTATTTAGCTGTTGATAAATAGCTTTTTCAATGATTTTCCTTAAAAATGTAAGGTTAGATATGGGCCTATAATTGTTCATGAGTAATGTATTATTCTTCTTTCTTAAGAGTGGCTTGATGACTGCTGTTTTCAGAGCCTGTGAGAATACACCTGTGCGAACGGACATGTTGACAATTTCTTGAACATCTGAGGCCATGCAGCTAAAAAAAGTTTTAAAGAAGCCTCATCGTACCTAGAATGGATTTTCCCATTGCACTCAAAGGACAGGCACAGGGAGCAGTTTTTTTGATTTTCTTTGATTGACCGAGTCAGTGCAGCAGGGGCGTTGTGTTCCCTCTGCGAAGCCACAAATCAGTACTAAACAGAACAAACATTTAGAGTAAACAAATATATAAGGACCTTCATCTTGTGATATACCAGCATAAAGGGGGTTAATACAGCACAGACAACACAAGCAAGGCAAAAAACAGCAGCATAAATAATGCATTGCGGTTTTTCACAGAAAAATATCTTTCCCTATTGTTCAAATTATACTAAAGAAATAAGCAAAATAAAAACATGTTTTGATAAAAAACAAACTATCATTACACTTAAGCAAAACAAAGTTATTTGGTAACTTTAGAATGAACACACATGAACACATAAAGATAAATGGAGTTGAAATTGAAAGAGTTTACAAAAATACATTTCTTGGGGTTATAATAAACGATAGATTCAGCTGGAAATCACACGTTACACACGTGCATGCAATCAAAACTATCAAGAAGCATTTGTGTTTTAAACAAAGTAAAACAGTTTATAGATCAAACATCACTCCGTATTCTCTACTGTTCAATCGCCTTACCATACATTGGTTACTGTACGGAAGTCTGGGGCAAAACTTACAAAACTTTGTTACATTAACTATTCTCCAAAAAAAGCAATATGCATTATTCACAATGTAAGATATCTGGATCACTCTAACCCATTATTTATACCTATTATACCTACCATTATTTATACAGATCTTGTGGAATTTCAAACCACACAGATAATGTTTAAGGCTAAAATGAACATATTACATTCAAAAGTTGTTCAGTGATCGTGAGGGGGGTTATAATTTAAGGGGACAATTTAATTTAATTTATATTTATGAAAGATATTTATTATTATTTTATTTATAAGACAATATTATTAGATAAATATGACAATATTATTAGATAAATACGTAATTGGTAACGAATTTAAACTATTGATTACTAATGTAATGTATATTAATAATGTATTTTTTTGAATTTTATATCAGTAATTAGGAAGCTGATAACCCATTATGGAAAAATAATTTAGGGTGAGATTAAATAAATGTTCTTCTTCTCACCCCTTTTCGAACAGGTCAAGCAAGTGTTAGACAGTTTATTATCATTTGTGGTTTTCATTGTTTGTAAATATGACTTTATTGTTACTGTCCAATTGTTTCATCTATTTATTTTATTGTTTAATTATTGCTTATTTTTAAATTTTTTATTTACTTGTTCAAAACAAATCAATTTCAATTGAATTTCAGTTGTTAACACTCTGCGGGACAAATCAGTTATCAGTTAAGTATTCATTTCATGTTTTGATACAGCATTTCCTTTGATGTGTGTGTTTTCAGGTGATACTACATCCTTTGAGACCTCGCATGTCCCTGGCACAAGGTGGTGTTTGGGTTGCTGTTATCTGGATGATGGCCAGCGTCTTCTCCCTCCCACATGCAATCTACCAAAAACTCCTGACTTTCACATACAGGTAAACTATTTCATACTGTACAATAAGAAGAGAGTGATTGGTTTGGGGTGCTATTTATTGAGGTTAGCAACAAGGCACTAGACTCCATCTTGATTGAGTGTAGGCTAATGCTGTATGAAGATAGACCATATAGGGCATCCCGCACGTCTTACTAGAGGTGGGAAAAATAATCGATTCTCCGATGCATCGCGATTCTCTCTCGAACAATTCCGAATCGATTCAGATAAGTTATTAATCGGAATTTAAAAAATATATATATTTTTTTATTCGTAGATACTAGTATTGCCATACATTTTGTACAATGTGTTGAAACGACAAGATAATAAAATAGAAATTCTATAGAAACATGATTTACAAGAGTAGAAAGAAAATTAAACTGAATCGGTTTAGTTTTTACATACTACCATATTGTGTTGAAATGCAAGCTGCATTGATTATTGCTATGTTCATAGAAAGCCATATTTGTGACAAGAAAAGCTTTTTCTCTAATACAATATTAGAGAAGGTAATTCATCTGTTGATTGTGTTTAATGATCATCACAAAAGTAGGAAGTGATTAGCAAACTCTGAGGAGCAAACTCAGATGTGTATGTAAATATATTTTTGAAAGTCACACATGGGTATGTACGTAAAATTTGCATCGAGATGCATTGATAATCGATTTTGGATCGAATCGTTGACCTCTGAATCGGAATCTAATCGAATTGTGAGGTGCCAAGAGATTCCCACCCCTACGTCTTACCCTGCGTTCCGAATTGCATACTTTTATTGCATATTTTTTCTATTCTACATACTACATCTGACGATAAAAATAATCTAGTTAGGATGCAGTATGCTACAATTGGAATATACTTTTACTTATTTATTTCATCATAACATTGCGCCTTGATCTTGCCTCTTGCTTTTATATCCGTCGCATCCCTGTTTGTTTTCGTATGGATGTGACGTCACTTCAGGTTCACACTGGATTATGGGTCAGAATCGCCCCAAATAGGATGCTGTTTTCAACACTAAAAATGTAGGCCGGATGTAGTAGACATGGTGGGTGGATTGCTCAATCGTAAGGCTAAGACAAAGATTGACAGGATCTTAATGATATGATTGGTTTCCCTCTCTCATGTCCTCTGAATGCCTTTACAGTTCAAACGATTAGTTGATTGTTCTATTTTGAGAACATCAGGGTTTACCATAGTTATTTTGATAGTTTTCAAAGATTTTCTGAGACTTTGTTCATCCATCTGCTGAGATGTGAGGATCTGATTTTGTTTTTGGTCATGACTCATATATAATGCTTAACTGACTATTTAAAAAAAAAATCACTTTTGAAAATACACAATTTGAATATATCAATTAGGGCTTCAGTCAAATGGGTATTAATTACACTATTTTCTGCCATATTATGACCAAAAAACATTTCACCCCATTAACCAATCCGTCTTGTCTTTCCTGCTTTCCTCTGTCCTGTAATCATTGTCCTTGTCCAGTAAGGAAAAGGAGCGCTGTCTGTGTGTCCTGGACTTCCCGGAGCCCTCAGACGTCTATTGGCAGTATATTGACCTGCTGACCTTCACACTGCTCTACATGCTGCCTCTCCTCATCATCACTGCGTCCTACGTCACGGTGGCTTGCCGGCTGTGGCGCCACAACGCCATCGGAGACACCACCACGGCTCAGCACGCCGCACAGAGGAGGAAGCGGCGGCGGACCCTGGCCATGCTGCTGCTGGTGGTCGGGGTGTTTGCCGTCTGCTGGTTCCCCCTCAACTGCTACGTGGTGCTGCTGTCCAGCCAGGCCATCCACTCCTCCAACGCCCTGTACTTCTGCTTCCACTGGCTGGCCATGAGCTCCACCTGCTACAACCCCTTCATCTACTGCTGCCTCAACCCCACCTTCCGCCAGGAGCTGCGGCAGCTCCTGGACATGTGCAGGAGGAAGCGGAGGGCCGTGGTTGGGGGGTCTGAGCCCGAGCGCGGCCCCCCCGCTGCGCCCCCCTGCCCGCCTCGCCGCAGGGTGGCCTGGCCCGACAACCGCCACCGTGACTTCTCCATGCCGGGGCAGGGCAGCCTCTCCCAGGGCCAGGCCTCCTCTTCACAGCAGAGTCAAGCCTCCTCCAGTCAGTCCCAGAACCTTAAAGAGACACACGTGCTCTTCACTGCCAGACAGGTCCTCATCACGGGGAGAACTGACATCCTCTCAGTGGACCCCATCGTGGCTGTGAGTTGACTGCAAACAGGTTGTATATATTAGGTTCTTAATCCTGCTTTTCGGGATTCTATCACAGGGACAGGAAATCCCACAGGGATAGTAAAGGCTATACAGGATTTTACCAGCAGCAGAGTGAGAGGAGCAGGCTTCAGCGATGGCTTTAACATTGAAGACACTGTACTCATGACACTGTACAGATTTTTATTTTTCACAGTTTTCTTTTTTATCCCCTTTTTTTGGTGCAACGTTTGTGCAAGGCCTTGGCCCACAGAACCAATTACACCTCAAGCTCCTTTTTAACAGCTGTTCTGTGCACTTTGCATCTCCATGTTGGTTGGATAAGTAAGATGAGAAGTTTGTTTTTTTCTATCTTGGAAACAGCGGTTGTCATAACAATCTTACCACCAGGTCTTTTAAATGGACGTTCTGAAGCATTTGATCAAGTTTTTAATAGTTTCTTGACTAATACTGTCACAGCAATGACCCTATGATATACAAAAAAAGCCATTCAGACTGAGCTCATCAATTACATTACACACCATTAAATGTAGTTTCTTAATATTATATTCTAATGAAGAAGGCAACAATCTCATGTACAAAATGTTATCCCAAAAATCTTTATTATCGCTCTTTTTAAATTTTTTTTTGGTCTGTCTGTGTCTTTTTCAACAAAGTTTGTGAATCCCCCAAATTCTCCCTGAAACAGATGTAATTATTTCCTTTATATTTGCCTTTAAAGCTTCGGTTTAACCATACTGCCTATGAGGACAGAATCGGTTTTCGAATGGAAATCCGGTTTACATTGATCCACCAGGCACTTCATACCCGTCGTGCTGCTCACACACTTTGTCTGTTTCTATTTGATTCGAGCACAGCCACAGCGTTGCAGAGTATGCATAATGCAGCAGTGTAGGTGACATTTCACATTGAACAGTATTACTCGGTGTACTGCAGACTAATGTAGCCCCTCAGTTGAGAAGTCGTTAAGTGTTATATCTTCTTTGTTAAGTATTCTATATTCATCATCAGTCCGGAACGGTGAGAGAGGTCCATTGATATGGAGATTCTTTGACAAAAAGAACACAGAGTTAGAAATGTAGGACAAAAACCTCACAATGGGACTTTTCCTATGACCCACGTCTGCAAACAAAGCAATGATAGCACAATACACTGACTGGAGCAACATTTCTTGTGTGTCATTTTTGTTTAATTCATTCACACAGACTTACACACAGGCACACTGCAAACACACACACACACACAAACAGCTGCAAGTTGTAGCAAAGCCTTTTCATTGATTTGCCGCTTTAAACGAAAACATCATTAGAGTGATGTTGATGGACGTGATGTAGCTTTTGCTCTCATTTACTTTTTTTCAACAAATCACTATAATTCACTGTAATACACAATTTGTCCCAGTAGTCCATGAGCCAGGGGGGTTGATCGGTATCATTTTGGGGACAATTGCTATCATGGTTTTTTGTCAAGGTATAAACCCCTAGTACTAGAATAATCACGATAGCAGTGACGGGTTGGTAGCGAAATCAATTTTTTCACCTCATGAAGTTACTAACCCCCTAAGATAAATTGCGTTTTTGGAATCCGGTGTATATCTGGTTTAGGCTCATGGTAGGGATATTGTACATATTCTGTAATATGATGCTTGGTATCACTGGAAAGGGGACCTTTAGGGCTTTCATTTAAGCCCAGTACTGAATCTGTCTGACAAACACAGAGGTCACATGACTTCTTTAAACCAGAAATATAACACGCTTTTTCACAAGTTCCGCCGAAACAGTATGCTTTCTTTTATTCTTGTTGAATGAAAGAACACCAGGGACACAAAACTCAACAACTTCAGTACTCAAGGCACTCTGATGATTCAGAAAATGTATAATATACCCATACTATTTATTTGTGAGAGGGGATTATGAGCCTTAAATTAGACTTGTGCAACCAGCACAAGTCTTCAAAATAGAATGGAGTGGATAGAATGGACAAATAGGGAGCCCTATTAGTCCAGCAGATATGTGAATGCATTTTGCTTTTTTAATACAAACATGAGCTTTGGCATGCTGTTAAAAGGTAGTGGTGCTATTTCAAACATGCTAGAAAGTACCCAACTTCATATATCTGGAATTCAGGGAACAAAATTATGGTAAAACCTTCAAATAGTAGCGGAGTTATGCGTATTTTCATGAAATACCGAATCAGTTCATGAGTTGTGTGCTGACCTTATATGCTTACAAGTAAATATATATTTCAAAGCCTGACCAATACATCGGTTTAGCCTGTTTGAGTGGTGTAATTGCTATTTTATCCATGTAACCCACTCTGAGTGAGTCAACATTGCTCTAGGTTCCGAAGGAGCTAAGTGATAAGCAATTACCACAATGAAAGTACCGGGCAAGGTAAGTTGCAAGCAGTAACTTTTACTCATAAAGTCGTAGGTAACACCCAAAACACATATGCATATTCAGAATAGACAAATAGAATGGAGCCCTATTGGTTGTAAAAGTCAATAAAGAAACAGGTTGTGAAGTGAATACATTTAATCAAAGACTGGTTTGTATGTTGATAATTTTTTTTAAATTATCTAATCATCATCATTTCCCATGTCGTCCTCGTCTTCATCTGAGCTTTCTACACAGGTCGCCTGGTTTTCACACTCTGTCAGTTTACACATATCTGTGCACCTGAGGCCATTTGCAAGACATACACATCGTGGGAGTGAACATTTCTTTGTGCAGTTGCAGGCAAGTAGATCCAGGACAGCTTCAGGGGCTGGCTGGCCATCCATCCAGTGCAACACCAACTGTTCACCTTCTTCCTCTGTCTCCATCTTCCATCCTCTGCCAAGAGGGCTTGGCACTTGTGGGTCCTTTTCTAAGCATCTTCTCCAAATACCAGCCTGATAATTAGCTCGCAGTGTGTGTTGCCTCAAGCTATCCTTGCATGGTGGGAGTTGATGACTCTCGATTTCACCTTTCTTTGCACAGAAAAGGTGGTACCTGAGCTTGTTGATAATGGTGGTTGATGCTTTTGGGGCATAGAGGGCACATGTAAATGCCTCCAGTTTGTCGCTCAGTTCTGGTGAGAGGTCCCATTCTTGGCCCAACTTCAAGAATGTGTCTTGAGTTTCTTTGTTGTTCATCAGGAGTGTAAGTGCCCTTGTTTTCCCTTTGCCTGCAAAAGCGCTTACAGTATCACATCCTGTGTAGGCGTGCAACCCAATGAGAGCCCTACAAGTGTCCATGCCAACAGTGGCTGCAACCTTCCTGATAGCTACCAGCCTTGTACGGGTTCTAGTGCCACACTTCAGGAACAATGGGGCCTCAATCTTGTCACAGAATGCTAAAGACATGATAAAGACATCTGTATCTTCTGAACTGATAACTATAGATTGGTATCCCTCTCTTGCAGCATGGGCGGCATGGAGTAGTAGTCGTCCATCTGCTTCTTCTTGTTGACATTGAAGAGTTGACACCTCCTTACTGTCTTGATATGTGATTCTGTAACATTTGTCAATCACAGTTGCATATAGAATCTTCTCCTGTAGCATTTCTCTGTATTCTGGCTTCCTCCATTCATTCACTATGAAGCTAATGAGACTAGTTGTGTTATTGACTTTGGTCAGGAAGCTCCTCCACTGCCTCACCATCTGTGTGCTTGTGATATCCTGCAACTCATGACCTGTCTCTTCACCCCGTAGAGATCTTTCACTATTCTTGATTGAGTTCTGCTTGTATGTGTCGAACACACCATTTATTCTTCTACTCTGACTGCCTTCCCTCAGAGCCATACTCAGGATTGTTGTGGCAACATCTCTGAAAGTAGTTTCATCACCTTTCACTTTTTGGACTAAGTTATGTGTAACTGTGTTCTGCTGTCCATCTTGGCCAGGTCTCTCTTGTAAAAGAGATTTTAATCTCAATGACACTAACCTGGTTAGATAAAGGATAAATAAATAAAAATCCCATCAACCACTGTGGCAGAGTGTTCTGGGTGTTTCTCCTGTAGTGCTACATGTTTCTGCAAGGCTGTGGCCAAAGTAGCTTTGTTTGTTTTTCTCAGCAATCCATCTGGTGTTGGGAAGTGCCCAGGGCAATGGACCAAGAGGATGAGAAAGGATATCCTCCATGTTAACACTACGTGCTTGTGCCATCACTATGATGCGTCCAAACAGAGACCTGTCTGCTTTCAAGATGACTGCCCTCCCACTTGATTTCACTTCTCTCTTCTTACACATATCACTGAATGTTTTCAGCTTGTTGGTTTTCAATGGGTCGTGGAATTTCTTTGCTGGTGTTTCTTTGTCTAGTCTCTCATCCTTGAAGTTTGCATAGCATTGCTCACCAATCTCATATGCCTTCATCAGGTCGGAGGCAATGTCTTTGGGAGCTGTCTTTGCCGTAGAGATGCTAATGAGGTCCCGTTTCTCTGCAAATAAGAATACAATTTATTGTCACCGCACTATGTACAACAAAATGGAGTGCTTAAAGTCTGTGTTTACAGTATTAAACATTTCATGGCAGCATTTAATGTGACTTCTGCTGTTGGGTATAAACTGTGTTTTGTCTGTTTGTGCATGTTTTGATTGATATATACCGTCAAATGGGTTTATCCATCCTTGTATGAGGCTAACCACTGCTGAAACTGCTTCCTCATCTTTCTGGATTCTTGGTGACTGTAGCTCTGAATGAGAAAGGTGTGATTTGTTGCCTTGTAGCATCTCCCTTAACTGTCCTAGGAATGCACTGCGGTGCTGAGCTGTTAGGTAGTAACGCTTGACCGCTCCAGCTTTCAGGCTAAACCGTGATGTGCCTCCAGGAGTCTGTGTGTCTTTATTCACTGTGACTTCAATAGCCTGGTCTACAGGAATCCTCCCGAATGTGTTGTTATTTGACAGCTGCACTGAGAACTGGCCTGTCTTGAAGGCCTCATATACAGAAGGAAACTTCTCTGGGAGGTTGGTCATCTGAGCAAAGTAAGGGCTCAGGTACCTGAGAGATGAGAGAAAAATTTATTTTAATATTTTGGCTGGCAATCTTTACAAATTGAATCGATGCAGAATATAAAAACATACAGAAATGCATAAGAATATACCTGGCATAATTCATCTTATCGTAGGCAAAGCACCATGGGATCATGGTTCTTATAGCGTGGAGGTGCAACTCCCAGTCCCCCTCACGAGACGCACGCAGAAGGCCAAGTACTACATCCTCTACCATGTCTATGTATGACATCCAGAATGCAGAGAGCTCTCCATTATTGTGACGGAGGTGTTCTAGAAAATCTGTCCACAGGGTTATCAGCTCAGCTGAGTGTGGACTTTGCAGCAGATTGGTCATCCTTTCTTGGTTCAAGTCACTGGTCATGTCTTTCACATCCTCCAAGAATGATTTTATCATCCCACTCAATTCTGGAGCATTTTTCTCAACCCAGGGCATGAACTCTTCCCATGCAAGTCTCATCAGTGCTTCTGATATATACTTGTGGATCCTGACTGCTCGGTTATAATGTTTACCGTCAAGTACTCCATTGATGGACCCCTCTGCAACAACTCCAGCCTCTATGCATATGTCCTTTAGACCAGCATCCCTAAATTGCTTTCCTATGATGCCTAAGGCATTACATATGGTATGGAATGTTCCCATCCTGAGAAGAATGTTGGAGAACGATTCTCTGTGCTTCCAGGTTATCTCAGTGGCTTTTGCATAGAGCGCTTGATCCATCACTACAACTATTGTCTCTGGGTGCAGCTCCTTCCTGATTAGATCCGATTGTTTCAGAATTTCTAACACTGTGTTTAACTCTGTGAAGGCGCACAGGAAATGTTATGTTTGCACAAGCTGTAACTTAACTGTGTAAGGACCCGAGTACTTCCTGTTTACTATCGTTGGTGTAGTTTATTAGACGCTAGAATCGCCGCACTAACACACATCTTTCACCAGTCAAAGTGGCGGGGGGAGTCAATAACATACTCTTCTAAGACTACATTAAACCGCTTTTGGCGAGTTTTAATGTAGTACATTGCTCCTATGTGTCTCAAAGACAGCATCTGGTCATTAGCAAACTGCCGAACTGTAAGCTAACATTAGCTACTGTACTGTTACAGGTACAGCTATAGGTAGCCTATATACTGTCCCTCTGTCTATTCCCCATCAATTCACAAGTACAAGAGAAAAAAATATGTTGTACTTACATTTAATACCCCTGGAACTCATTGGAAGTTGATGAAGATGGCATAGTTGTTAGTGTTGTTAAATTATAACCAGTCAACTGCATCAACAATATTTTCAAAAAACCTTGTCAAACTGTCAAAAGACATCAACATTCCATGCATGAGCTACTTTCTAACTGAAAGTGGGTGAATATCATAATACACAATACAAACATTTTGTTAAACCACTTACAAGTGTTATTGTTGACAACAATTACTTTTAATTACAACTGTACATGAATACATTGTCCATTTGGCCCTTGACTGATAGGGTATTATATTTGTCCATTCTATCCACTCCATTCTATTTTGAAGACTTGTGCTTGTTGCACAAGTCTAATTTAAGGCTCAAAATCACCCCTCACAAATAAATAGTATGGGTATATTATACATTTTCTGAATCATCAGAGTGCCTTGAGTATTGAAGTTGTTGAGTTTTGTGTCCCTGGTGTTGTTTCATGCCACAGGAATAAAAGAAGGCATACAGTTTAGGCGGAACTTGTGAAAAAACGTGTTATATTTCTGGTTTAAAGAAGTCATGTGACCACTGTGTTTGTCAGACAGATTCAGTACTGGGCTTAAATGAAAGCCCTAAAGGTCCCCTTTGCAGTGATACCAATCATCATATTATGAAATATCAACAATATCCCTACCATGAGACTAAACCAGATATACACTGGATTCCAAAAACGCAATTTATCTTAGGGGGTTAGTAACTTCATACGCTGAAAAAAGTGATTTCGCTACCAACCCGTTACTGCTATCGTGATTTTTCTAGTACAAGGGGTTTATACCTTGACAAAAATCAGTATGAGCCTTTGTCCCCAAAATGATACCGATGGCCCAAATTTGGGCCCTGGCTCATGGACTACAGAGCAAAATACCACAATTTTACCACAGTTAACTCGCATAAAGGGACATACAGTACAAGAAACATACACTACAGTTGGTGCCTTCGGTCAATCAGATGATGTGCAGTTTGATCAGTTTCTATGCTAATACTAAGGTAATATTGTCCCTGTTGGTGATGTAATATTTTATGTTTTATTTTGGTTGACTGTGTAAAAAGCTTGCGGGTGCATCAATTTAACACAAGTCGAGTCTGTTTTTATCCAGCTTCTTTGATAAATGTTGTGCACATAGCAAAATAATCGTATACCTCGATGACTTGAATTGGAAAGAATTGGAAGAAGAAAAAAAGTGTAAAAGTATGTTAAAAAGTATATAATAAAAGTATTAGAGGGTATTATCTGGAGTGAAAGTCAACGGTAACACTTTACAATGCTTAGTTCATTCTTAATTAGCAGTAACTAAGCGTTTACTTGTCGTTAATAACTGCTTAGTTACTGCTCAATGAGCATTAACTAAACATTAACTAACCGTTGTGCTTAGTTAACGCTTAACCCTCCTGTTATGTTCATTTGTCAGGAGCAGCAATGGTGTTGACCCGGGGCATGTTTAATCATCCAAAAGATGTCCTAAACCAAAAAAAACAAGCAGTGTTAACATATCATTAACAACTCCATTACTAACTATTCTATCAATATTTAGTGTAATGGTGTTCCTTACCTCTAAAAGGTTCAATAAAGATAATTCACTTGTTTTTCATAAAAAAAATACATCTTCAAACTTGCTTCTGTGTGTGTGTGTGATTGTGTGTGTGTGTGTGTGTGTGTGTGTGTGTGTGTGTGTGATTTGGGTGAAATATGTCTCACAATTGTAAAGAAAGAAATAGTCTTACATTTCTGACACCGTTTTACCTCCAGTTTTACTGCTGGGTCAAATTGACCCAAACAGTATCTAAGTGATATAAAGACGCAGGGGGTGGTTGCAAATATGTGAGATGAATTATTTTCAGATTATATGTTGATTACACTAATTAAGGCAAGCAGAAGAAGTTTCATACTGAAAAAATACTTTTAACTATTTTTCCTAGATCTTCAAACTTTGAAACGGGTCCATTTGACCCATAACATAACAGGAGGGTAAGCATTATTTAACAATGCATAGTCAATTTCTAACCAAGCATTTACTAACCGTTAATAAATAAGAATTAAGGCTTATACTCATTAACTAACTTTTAATAGCAATGAATTTACCACTAACAGTTAATTAAAGTTACTCTTATGGTAATACTAATGCATCTGCTGTAGACCAGGGGAGGAACATTTGGTGTAACATCACAACATACAGGACAAGAAAAGAAAGAAAGTCATAACAACTGTTGATTAAAAAACTTGTGATTCTGTGTCTTTGTTCACATACAGCAAAGTGATTATTTACAGCAGAACGACATTAGATAGAAACGTGTGCATTAATCAAACGCCAAATAGCACAATCACAACACATTTGGAAACTAATGATTTTGAGGTTGAACAATTTGTTTTAGATATATTCAACATTGAAGGGCAAGACTCCAGGGTGGTTCAAGGCAACATTGTTGTATTAAATTGAATGGGAGACCTCAGCGTCATTTATAAAGTGTAAGCATGAAAGGCAGTAAAAGATACTGAAAATATATTGTTGAGAGTGTTATTTGTTACTTATTCTATGTGTAAGAAAATCAAAATAGTGAAATGTGTGTACATGTACACTGTTATGTAAAAGAAAAAGTGACATTTCTCTCACTGTAATTAATGCTTTGGTTGTTTGTTGCCTCAGGGCAACAGAGGAAATGATCAATGTGTATATGTTTCATCTACCAGCAGTAAAGGGGTCGGGGAACCTTGTGTAACCATTTAAGCGTGTTTTTCTGTGTTTGTAATATTTTGCCTTCATTTGTGAATGTTCAAATAATATATATAATATTGTCAATAGAATATATTAAATAAAAACAAACTTGGTTCTCATAATTGGTTTAGAAGACCCTTTATTTCCTTTATTTTTGCCTGTCAAAAAAAGCCACATCCAACAACTGCTCTGATTCTTAACAGGTGCTGGGGAAAAACAGCTTTGAATCAGCAATTCAACCACAATGTTAAAAAAGAGAGAAGAGATTACAATACAAGATTTAATGAGACATACTGCTGCTGGTGAGAAAAGTAGAGCTAGACACATTGGTGGGTCCCTAACTGGCTTCTTTTTCCTCTTCGAACACACTTAATGAACCAACAGTACGCTTATTGAGAGCTGCTGTGTATACAACTTTCAGATACACTTGTCCACACACTCACACACACACACCCCCACACACACACACACTCACACACACACACACACACCCCCACACACATACACACACACTCTCACTCACACACTCACACACACACACACTTGCACACACACACACATTCACACAGACACACACACACATGCACACGTACACAGACACACACACACACAGACAGATAGTGTATTTAAACCAACCGCCTTCACTAGAATCGGCGCTTACGCCCGGGGAGAGAGCTGCTGTGGGCCGGTTTCCCAATAATAGGCCAGGGAATAGGGCAAGATAAGTACAGAACTAGATATCTGATCTATTGTAACGTATAAGATAATACCTGTGTTGAATAGTAGAAGTTGTCTACTAAGCTGATACCCTGTTATGTCAACCTTTGAATAAAGTGAATCCTGTTAGACCGACCTCCCACTCCTCCGTGTCTATCTTGAAGCCTGTTGAGATGTCTCCTTCCCTCAAGTAATATCAAATGTAGTGAAACAATTGGCCCACTCGGCCACGGTCAACACCTCTTTGTTTTACTACATAAATGGCGTTGTCGTAACGGAAGACTTCACAAGTTGCAGCAGACAGACAAACGGCGGAATGGGTAATGTATATTTTGCCCATAACCAATGTCAACCTGTCTGTGGTTTTTCTTTGAAGTCTGTTAAACTTGCGTGCTTTGTATAAGGAAAGCAGAATCATAGACTGTCAGTATAAAATATCTGCTAGTCGTTATAACTGAATCTTGGCTTTTCTGTGGATTGTTTAAGAAACTTGTTTTGTTAAAAAAGAAATGGTTGTGTTATTTTGGTTGGTTGGCCACTCTTGCTGTTTTGTTACGTGTTTTGACATTCCATTTTGTAATGAATATCGCTGCAGCGTGATGAGCTTTCCCGTTGAGGAAAAGAAAAAAAATAAGAGTACTGAGATACCTGTTGATGAAGTTGGGGCCCATCCATGAGCACACGAACCTCTGACTGGTACAGAGAGATCCGTTTTCCACGGTGGACATTACGTCAAGAAAGACATTATTACACCCGTAATGTCTTTAAAAATAAATAAATTCAATAATTCGGGAGAGAGACGTATGCTGTTCTAAAAAGACAGTGTTACTGCGTCAGAGAAGTTCCAGTTAGAGTCTGGGATAGCTTTAACGTATTAAAAGTAAGCAGCATAAATCTGGTTCTTGTCTATCGAGATTTCAATTGATCAAGGTCTTCTCTCCATATAGACATTTACACAGAGTCTAGGACGTTGATTACCGACAGATGAAGGGTTTGCGCTTTAAATGTGATTAAAAATAAAATATTAAGAGTTGAAAATTAAAGAGAATAATATAATTTGAAAAAGGAATAACAAGTAAAACTATTGTATGATGTTTGTTGCGTTGATTTTGGAATAATTGTACAACTGTTTGTGTTGTTTATTGGAGCAAAGAGTGGCACTGCATTTTTGTGTTGGACCTGGTTGGTTTCTGTGGCTGTTTGCCAGATTAAAGGACAGAGCAGTCAAAAGTGTTGATTTCATCGTGTTGGGTAGGGGGACCGAGCCCTTGGCAGTCTTTTCTCCTCGTTAAAGAACCCCCCCGCCCCCCTCCCTCTTGCTCTCGCCTGCCAAGCTGAAATTGGTGGAGTGCCACACAGTGCAGGCCGGGCTAATAATAGCTGACTGCAGCTGAGGGAGAGACAGTTAACAGTAGCTCTGATTTTTCATTTTAAAATCTGTAAGAGAGCATTAAAGTAAATAAATTGATTAGGGAATAAAATCTAATGGTACATTCTTTGATTTGGCTTAACATAAGAATTGGGTTGTACTAAAAATAAAGCATCTAAGTTAAATTGCCTGTGCTGTTAAGACACTGGAGTTATGATAAAATGAAACATTTAAGTTAAATTGTCTGTGCCCTATAAGACACTAAAGTTATGATAAAATAGAAAAAAGGTGACATGTGTGTTTAGTAAAAATTAAACTAAGAAAAAGATTTGGGTTTATTAAACTGTGTGAGTACAGGTGTTAAGTGAACAAAGTTAGCATAAGTATTTTTGAAACTGTGAAAATACCTTACAGGGGTTTCAGTGATATACGGAAAATAGAGACAGTGAAGTTCTTTCCACTGATATGTAACCATTTGTTTCTCAATTGGGATTTGAAAGCTGTATAGAAGCGTTAAATTGCATTGTCACCTGATATTTGAAACATAGTTCTCTTGAAACGTGTGTGAGTGACGTGAGTTGTACGTTGTTCATGTTGTTAAAAGAGAATGAAAATGTCTGTTTTGTTTGTGAATATGTTCGGTGTTTAAGTAAAAATTATCTCTTAAATCTAGTAAGAATCATTGAAGTGTGATTTGCCATATTTTATTTCCAAAAGGAATTAAAACAGAATCATTGATTTTGAAAGTCTAATGAAGAGCTAGGTTGAAGTTGAGAAAAGGGTTACTGTTGAGATTAACTAAAAAGAATTAAGTTAATAAGTGATTTTAATTAAGGTTTACATCTGAGTAGGCTAGAAAGTATGCTCTCAGTTACAGTAAAAAACAGTAAATCTTGTGGTTTTTGGGTAAGTTTAAAATCTTTTGAATAACATCGTGATTAATTTAAAAGTAAGAGATTTTTGTGAGCACTGTTGAGGGGTTGAGAATTTTTGGTTCAAATCTAATGTGTGTTATTTTCTTTTTTCTCTTCCAGAAGCTGTTTAACTGAGACAGTCACTGGAAAAAATGATTACAGTACACTAAAAAAGTAAAGGTTTAGCATTGGTTTGTAGAGTTAGATAAAAAACAAATAAATCCCCTGACAGGATAGTAAGAGCTACTATTGAAAAAGACTATTGATAAAAATTATCTATAAAGACCATTCTAAGAGAAATGATTATGCTTGCAATTGGTTTTGGGGCACTAAAATTCGAAGGTTGTCACAGGAGGTCACAGTACTTTTTCTCTGCCCAAAGAAGAAGAGAAGAACACAGAATGTATTTAATATCAAGAAAGAAGGAAAGAAAGTAGAAAGACGAAAAAACAAGTTGCCTGGCATTACCGATGCCGCAAAAAGACAAAAGACAAAAAGATATATAAGAAAAATGGACTGAAATGCAAAAAAGACATTTAGCCTGAGGACTGCTCTGTTCGGCTCAGAACAGTTCCAGTTGCAGTATGGTCCTGGAGCCAACAAGTGTAATGGAGCCAACGCATACCGGCAGAGAACGCTCTGCCAATGCCAGAGTGAACTACAAAGATGGAGGCGTGTATGCACGTGGCTAAGTAACACCGTGCCAAAAGTGACATTCAATGCCCTGTGTGGGGACTACAGGATGGAAGGAATACAAGGATGGCAAGTAATATGTGCCATAATGACATTGCTGACTTCTGACTTGTGTTCTAGGAAAGAAAAAGAGACACTGAAGGAGCCGATGAGATGGGCTCCTTTGCTTCTGAACTGAAAAAGTGGACATTCCATCTGTAAAAGGAGGGTGGAATCAACTGTCCACTTAAAAAAGTGCAAGTACTTAAATTGTGACAATTTTCTGATTAATGGTGTTTCCCCTAAATTTAGATTTGTGCAAGCAAATGGATAGGTCTGTTTTGGACATAAACTAATCTAGTTATGCCTTTAAGACAACATAAGATTTTGTAAAGAAAAGAGATGTAGGATTTAAAAGTTTAAAGGACTATTTTGATAACTAATAGTTTTCCCCTTTTATGCATTGAAGAAAAGCATGGTTAGGGTTATTTCCAAATAAAAAATACAACTAGTGTTTACCGTTTTCAAATCAATAAAAGATTGTGTTGTTGCTTTCTCAGCCAAAAAGGAAGAAAGCATGACCAGAGGATTATCACCTTAATGTTTTTTTTTCAGACAGAGATTAGTGTTTTAAATATTCCCAAGTAAAGAAGTTTAAAGATAACAAAGTTAATAAAGTTAATAAAGAATAGATATTCCCAAGTGAAGAGGTATTAAAAATATTGAGAAATAGTTGTTGATTTAGTA
Source organism: Hyperoplus immaculatus (assembly GCA_949357725.1). Classification (NCBI taxonomy): domain Eukaryota; kingdom Metazoa; phylum Chordata; class Actinopteri; order Uranoscopiformes; family Ammodytidae; genus Hyperoplus; species Hyperoplus immaculatus. The sequence continues at coordinate 12,098,443 of OX442355.1, read as the reverse complement.
GGATTTTGAACCAATCTCATTCTCACACTTTCAGAATACCTGAGTTTTTTTTTTAAAGGGTTGCTCTGTACATTTTACCGATTCAAGAAATTGGATTTTTTGAAAAAGGGTTAGCATTCTAAATTTATAAACCGTTTTGGGGTTTTGTTGATAAGAGGGCTGGGAAAATGCCACATGTTTGTTTGTTCCTGTTTAAATACAATTGCTCACACAAAGTGAGTATCCTATTTTTAGCTGAATTTTTAACTTAATATGCTCCTTTTTGTGTTTCAAATAGGAATTTGAAAAAGGAGGGAGAGGTTTAAGAAAGCACATTGATTAAAAATAATAAAAGTACATGGTAAAGAGTTTAAGAAAGTACATTAATTAAACATAATATAAGTAAATGTTAAAGAAAGGTAATAATTACAATATTATGAGAAGCCCACATACAGAAAGCACTATACAAACAAAGTAAGTTTAAAAAGAGAGAATGATCAAAATACTTAATATCCATTTAAGTTAATAAGTAAGTTATAAGTAATTTATTTAGGGTTCAGGATCAACACTCTATTAAATAAAGTAAGAACAGAAACTATTGTTTGTTGTTGAGGTTACAGTTAGCTTTTCCAAAAAAAAAAGCTTCATATCAAGTGTGATTAGATTACACGTGTTTGCAGTAATACAGTAAACCTAGGTAACAAGATTAAGTAAGACAAACACAAACTCCCCATAACTAAGAGGTTATTTAGAAGTTTGTGTCAGGTAGGATTCTTTCCCTATCTGTCTTTTCTCTGTCTATATCTATTTCTCCGATGGCCTCGATAAAAACAAGGTGCAGAACCTGATCCCTGCTGTGAACGATTGGGGAAATATCGTGCTGAAATCTGATGCTAAGCTACGCTCTCAATTCGAGCTATCAGTGTGATGTCACTGACGTGTCCAAGTCGTGATGTCACAGGACAACTGACAGCCGAATCCGAGAGGGGGTCGCTTTTCGCCTCTACACAGCCCAACCCAATCCCAGCCAGAAACCGGGGGTCGTCAACTCGTCCCATCCAGCTCTGTCCAGACAACTACACCGCCAGCAGGAGGGTGCCACCTGTCGCCTGGAGGAGCAACTCGACACCGGTTGACGAGAAGTCCCTTCCACCGCCGGCAGCGTCGCCAACAACAGAGAATCGAGATGCAGTCGTCAATGTCGTCATCTGGAAATTCGAGAGGGGGTCGCTCTCGTCTCCCTCTTCACAACGGATCCAGTTGCACAGTCATCAATGCCCATATGCACCAAGGCCTGGGTGCACCTCTGGGCTTCCCCACAGCCTCCCCATAGTTGAAATTGGGGGGGGGGGCTGTTGCGTTTGTGCCTTTCCGCACAGAAAGAATTGCCTGTTTAAGCAATTCTAAAAATATGCTCGTGTCGTTTCTCGCGAAGGCGCGGGTGTTTTGCGGGACTGGCCAAATCAGTCCGAAGAACGAAGACTGAAAGACAATTGTGAAAGTCATTATATGCTGTTCAATTATTGTTATTGTTGTTGAATTTTAAGAGGGTCTAATAGGTTTTATTAAGTTTCATACTATATAGTTAACAGTGGCCACTGTAGTTTTATTTTGTCAAAGTTTATCATTTTTGATTTATGATTTTTGTAGAGTTTAAAGGTTGTGCATTTTTCATGCTTTAAGGGTTAAATGTTGGAATTCTTTTGTGCACCGCATTTTGCGGTGCAAGGAGGGATATGTGGGATTCCAACATATTTATGTTATATTAAAAAGAAGTTAGTAAGGTTAATGGGTTAAGCATAACTGCTTGACTGCTCACAACACATACAGGTCAGCACTCAGAACAGAATGACCTTTTAGGCCACAAGATCACAGCTTGCAAGTTGCAAACAGAGCAGTAAACAGACACTGAACACCATATTGCAATATCTTGCCACATCGTGCCACGAATAGCCACAGATCTGACATTTAGAAAGAACATGCACACACACACTCACAAACACCCACACACCCTCACACACACACTCACATACACACCCACACACTCACATACACACACCTGCACACACACACACACACACCCAGACACACATTCACACACACACAAGCACTCACACACACACACCCACACACTCACACACACACTCACACACACACCCCCACCACACACACACACACACGCACACCCACACACACACACACCCCCACACACACACACACTCACACACACACACACACCCCCACACACATACACACACACTCTCACTCACACACTCACACACACACACACTTGCACACACACACACACATTCACACAGACACACACACACATGCACACGTACACAGACACACACACACACACAGACAGATAGTGTATTTAAACCAACCGCCTTCACTAGAATCGGCGCTTACGCCCGGGGAGAGAGCTGCTGTGGGCCGGTTTCCCAAGAATAGGCCAGGGAATAGGGCAAGATAAGTACAGAACTAGATATCTGATCTATTGTAACATATAAGATAATACCTGTGTTGAATAGTAGAAGTTGTCTACTAAGCTGATACCCTGTTATGTCAACCTTTGAATAAAGTGAATCCTGTTAGACCGACCTCCCACTCCTCCGTGTCTATCTTGAAGCCTGTTGAGATGTCTCCTTCCCTCAAGTAATATCAAATGTAGTGAAACAAATGGCCCACTCGGCCACGGTCAACACCTCTTTGTTTTACTACAAGGACTCAGTTGGAGGCAGACGTTCTGGGGTAACAAATGATCTGGCGGTAACGATTTTCTCTCTAAAAAGGTTGTAGCGCAAAGAGGCAAGTGAATCAGAACTCTTTCCGCCGAACAACACTACCATTGCCTTGGTCCCATGGTCCTCTATAATATTCCTTGCTTGATGTGGGAGCAGAAACACATTTGCACAGGCCTGGATGGTTGATTCCCCATTCACAAGTTTTTGGAATGCTGTCTGTTTGCCAACACTAAAAATGCGGGAAGTTGTATCACATCCTGTGAAGGCGTGAATAAACAGCAACTGGGAACACAAGTCACTACCAAGGACTTTTTTCATCTCACTGATGTTGTAAACCTTAGTAACTTTGGACTCGTCTGATCGAAAATGGAGGCCTCTACTCCGCGTCCCAGCATAGTAGAGGAGAAGAATGAGTAGGTCTGTATCCTCCCCTATCAAGGTTGTGGGCTGATGTTCTGAGGCCTTGACTGCAGCTTTGACAATGTCCACGTCTGCATCACCTAATGCAGGGCTGTACGCTTATTTTTTAAAGTGGTAGCACTGGTGCTAGCAAGCAAACAAATTCAGTAGCACAAAAATAAATTTGGTAGCACACAAAGTATGATCGAAAACTTGCATGACCATAACCCTTGCATTTCGCTCTAATTACCTTTGAGCATGTCATCTTGGTTTTATTTGAGATGCTCAATGAATATGATATCCTAGTGTGTGCAGTAATAATTGTAGAAAAATTAATAGGGGTGCACTGATTGCAATTTAGACAAAAGAGTCTAACCTGCCAATGGCAATTTTTTTGCTGATTCAGAATTATTTCCCCCCCATAGAACTATAAAAATAATGTCTATACCTATATATTTTTATAAACATATTATTATATTAGGCTAATAATAACAAACATTTTTAGAACATTTCATTCTTTTAATGAAAACCATACTTTAAAACATTGAACATATAGCCTATTAAATAAATTAGTAAACATAGTTATACAATTTAGGCCAAGTTAAATAGGTTGTGTCAATCTTTGTTTAAATCATAGATAGTTACTGCTGTTGACTGCTTTCTTTATAGGTCCATGGTTGACTGCAGAGCTGTGAAGCGCTAACTCCCTGTTCTTACCTGCTTCAAAATAAGAGTCAACTCGCATTTGGCTAGTAACCGACTTTTATTGTGAAGGCGCACAGGAAATGTTCTGTTTGCACACGCACTAACTTGACTGCGTTAATGTAAAGAGAGCCGTCTCCTTCCTGTTTTAACCGTTGGTGAAGTTAGACGCCATAATCGCCGCACAAGCACATATCTCGAGCACACATCTTTCACCAGCCAAAGTGGAGGGTAGACTTAATAACTTACTCGCCTAAGACTACATTCACCCGCATTTGGAGAGTGTTAATGTAGAGCCCTCTAAGCAGTATTTTTGCATAGCTCCTCTGTGTCTCAAACAGACAGCATCTGCTCATTAGCACTGGTGCGACTGGACTTGTATTCATCATCGCACGTGATCAATTTCAGTAGCAAATGCGATCAAAACTGTCGCACTGTACAGCCCTGCCTAATGCATTGATAACAGTGCAGCCCTTCTTCTCCAGCTCCACTGTTATAAGATCGATAAGTCCTTGTTTGTTGCAAGATCTTGAAAGGAAATCATCCTTTCTTCCCACAAACTCAGTCTCTGCATTGAAGTTAACAATAGGGTGAGTGTTTTCACCACGTCTGTGATGCGTATTGTCTTTGATGGAAGGACCTTCGCTATAACCATCAAAAACAACAGTTGCTTTACCATAATGGCGTATGGTAAAGTCTGCATATGAATGTGCAATGGCACCGTAACTCACACCCTTTTTCCATGCCAAGCGGTGAACCAGGGAGCCACCATCAAGGACATAATGCTCACTTGGTGGGATGGAATCCAGGATAGTTTTGTTTGTTGTTTGTTTCTTGCTTGAAAATTCAGTGACTGCCTGTGCTAGTTGGGGCTTGTTGGCTTTACGGAAGATTTCCTTGCCTTGGAACAGGGCTGCAGGAAATGAGCACAGCTCGTAGCTCATTACGTCTTCCAGTGAAAACTGTCCAGTTTTCGACATGATCAGGAAGCGTTGGAACAGCAGAGCAGGATCAATGGTTCGGACTTGGGCAACTTTGATGGTGGAGTCATCTGTAAGTGTTTTTGCCCGGTCTTTCCGTTTGAAGGATATTCCAAAAACGGGTTTTTCAATGATCTTTTCAATGATCTCTTTGCCAACAGTCTCAACCTCATACACATTCATCTCCTCTTTTGCAACAACACCAGTTACAATATTTCTCAGAGATGGGTCTGGGGAGAATGGTGTGCAAATGCTAAGCTTTTCCTTGATCTTTTCTAAATCAGAGTGATCTCTTTTCATCCTTGCTTCTGAGGATTCTCGGTGCTGCTCGCTGGTCGTGTAGGTGAGGTCATTGAATTCCTGCATGGCGTTGTTGTATTCAGATGTGATGGGTGTAGACATGGTCCACAATGCTCGCATTTCTTCAGTCATTCCACTTCCATGGGTCAAGCCTCCACTGCTTTTCAAGGATCGCATCAATGTCTGCTCGATGACGAGGTCAGAGCTAAGGCCGGCCCAGTACTGGTTGCTGCGGCGTATCACATGGAAGCCCCTGGAAAACTTGTCATGTACATCAGGGTGTCTTGTTTCGAGTTGACACATTTCTTGGAGGTAGAAATATGCCGATTTCAGGTAGTTGTAGTGCCCAGCGGCAGCAAATATTGGCAGACAGTCCAACATTGTGCGCAAGTGCATCTTCCAAGATCCGGTACGATCTGCTTTGATCAGAGCTCGGGCTGTCTGCAGCATCTTCTGATAGTTTACCCACAGCCGGCTGGTTTTTGACCTTGTGCTAAGGTCTGCCCTCTTCGTGTCCACCTTTTTCTTGATTTGGTTTAGCATATCTGATGCTGCAGCACTCTCCAAAGTTGTTTCTTTCGTTACCATGGATGAGTACATCTCAAGGGACTTTGTGCTCGAATACTGATCTGTAACGGACGGGACTTAATATCACTTTTGATCAGTCACGAAGCTTGTTTTTGGGATTCTTCATCCTTTTCTTGTTTGCTGAAATAAGATCTTAGTATTTGTGATGTCTTCTCTCTCATTGTCACAATGTCATGGATGCCTTCCCCTTCAGTGAAATGTACATTGTCTAGGTACTGTTCTCTCAATTTTCTCTTGAGGAAATTCTATTGATTTCTATTGATTTCCATATGGTTCCGAATTTGGGTTCATTTTGTCACGCAGATTTGTTAACGTCAACTATTCGTCATCATTACTCTCCAGGAAAGAGCAAACTTTCATGAACGCCTGCTCCTGATCTTCATTTTTGGGCCGGCCAGACTCTATGCGCTTTGCCTCTGGGTTTTCTGGAACTGTATCGGTATGTTATATCCGTTACGAAAACTACTATTGCATAATTGGTGGTAAACACAGTCTGCAGCATGTAGATCACGGCCATAGTACTCGATCCTGCCTTTCACAGTAAAAGCCCATTGATCTGCACGATTGTCACAACACCGAAGAATGGACTCTGCAAGTGTATCAGTCTTAACACTACTTGTGTCTTTACTTCCCTCTGTTAACATAGTCCCACAGAAGAGACAATCGTTTTGGCTGTTAAAAGGACCAGTTGCTACTCTGGCACTTCTTTTTGGCGGCTGAGCTTTGTTCTCCTGTTGGATTTTAATGTCCTTTTTATTTACGTACTTCTTTCGACATTTTGAGTGTACTATTTCACCAGCGGAAATGTGTACATTGTCGTCTCTTTGTACACTTGCATTGTTGATTCCATCAGCTCCCTTCTGATGAACCTCAACCACATCAGAGCCATCTCTTAAATTTTCACAGCAAATGGGGCAAGTTTCTCTGTTTACAACAAGACTCATGGTCAAATGTGGGGGGGGGGGGGGTTAAGTACTTAAGGATGGCTTGTGTTTGAGCAAAAATAGTTACACTGTACTGCCAAGAACATTTCTGTTTGTTTGTTTGTAACCTTTATTTAACCTCGAAAGATCAATTGAGGGGTGACCCTCTTTTACAATGACGTCGAGTACAGATACACAATATACAATGAGAATACATAACAAGTTTACACACACACACACACACACACACACACACACACACAGACAACAACAATTTAAAACATTCAGATCAATTGAATGAAATAAATAATAGCCTAATTAAAACAGTTACAAGTGTGGAGGGGTTGATTCAAAATAATACTTTTAAATTGGTTAACAGATATGAGTGTATTTATTTTAATTGTATGTTGTAGGCTGTTCCAGGAGTCAGGGGCACTATGGCTAAAAGCGGTTTTACCAAGCTCAGACCGGGCATAGGGGACATATAACATGATCATGTCAGTTGAGCGGGTTTGATAAAGCCCATCTGAAATAAGCAGCATTTCTGTCAGATAGAGTGGTAGCTTTCCAGTCAGAGCTTTATATATAAAAATATGCCAATGTGCATCACGTCTCTCCTTAAGGGAGGACCACCCAACCTTTTCATATAAAACACAATGGTGTGTATCATAAGCATCTCCTGTAATGAATCTCAAAGCAGAGTGAAATACAGAGTCAAGGAGTTTAAGGCATGAACGAGATGCATGCCGATAAACCACATCACCGTAATCAAGGACAGACATAAAAACTGCCTCAATAATCCTTTTCCTACTAAACAACGGGAAGGTAGCTTTATTCCTATAAAAATATCCAATCTTTTGTCGCAGACGACAGACAAGATTTTTTATGTGAAATGTAAAAGAGAGTTTTTCATCTAGCCAGATACCAAGGTACTTATATTCAGAGACTTTTTCGATCAAAGAACCGTTTACAGCATAGATGCATGCACTATTGTCTAAATCTCTAGCCCTAGAGAACAACATGAATTTAGTTTTAGTCTGGTTAAGGACAAGTTTAAGTGAAATAAGAGCATTCTGAAGAGCATTAAAGGACAGTTGCAGGTTCTCAATAGCTGACTTTGCAGAGTCAGCAACACAATACAAGATGGTGTCATCAGCATATAAATGGATTTGACAACCACTGACAAGAGACACAATATCATTGATGTAGATGGTGAATAGTACCGGACCTAAAATTGAACCTTGTGGAACACCTTTGGTTATGGGTAAGAAACCAGATTGGATATTACCTAGCTTCACACATTGAGATCGGTCAGAAAGGTAATTACTGAACCAGCTACACGCATTTTCACTAATACCAATGTTAGCCAATTTATCTAATAGTAAAGAATGGTCTACTGTATCAAAGGCTTTACTGAGATCAATAAAGAGGGCAGCACAGTGATTACTATTATCTAAGGCAGAGACAATATTGTTAGTAACCAGAGTGATGGCAGAGATAGTGCTATGGTTAGTTCTAAAACCAGATTGGTGAACAGATAAAATAGTGTGACTTGAGAGAAATGTTTTCAATTGGTAATTAATAAGGGATTCCAGCGTTTTTGACAGACATGACAGTCTGGATATTGGCCTATAGTTATTAGGGTCAGTTTTTTTTTTTCTGTGAAGAAGGACGCTCAATTTAGGTATGCAAATTGCCAGGCAAATTTGCGTCTGTGTTAGAATGTACTTGCCGGAGACGTTAGTTTGAAGTAATGGGCATATGAGATGAAAAGTGTGTTTTAAGTAGTGAAGGATGAATTTTGTTACAGTAATATAAGGCAGCAAGTAAGGATTATATTGATAATCGATTATCTACAATTATTAATCGATTAGTGGTTTGGGCCGTAAAATGTCAGAAAATTGAGAAAAATGTCAATCAGTTTTCCAAAGCCCATGTTGACGTCCTCAAATGTATTGTTACATCCAAAACATAAATATGTTTCAGTTTACTGCCATAATAGGATTAAAGAAACCAGAAAATATTCAAAGTTGAGAAGCTGAAAACATTGAATTTCAAATTTTTTTTATTGAAAAAAATTACTCAAAGTTATTAATCGATTGTCAAAATAGTTTGCGATTAATTGGATAATTGATCAATTATTCAATTAATCCTAGCAGCTCTAGAGCAAAATGGTTTACACTGCACTGCCAAGAACATTTCTGTGAAGGACGGTCAATTTAGGTTTGCGAAGTTATTAATTCGCCCGTTAAAATATTTAAAGTTGATAAGCTGAAAACAGTGAATTTGGAATTTTTTTATTAAAAAAATATACTTGAAATTATTAATCGATTGTCAAAATAGTTGGCGATTAATTTGATAATCTATAAATAATCATTTATTCGATAAATCCTAGCAGCTCAAGAGCAAATAGAATAGAGAAAATATTTACACTGCACTGCCAAGAACATTTCTGTGAAGGATGGTCAATTTAGGTTTGCTAAATTATTAATCCGCCCAGTTACTTCAATCGGCCAATCAGAGAGCCCGACCTGTTGCCAGGCAAATTTGCGTCTTTGTAAGAATGTACTAGCTGGAGACGTTAGTTTGAAAATTAACGGGCATATGAGATGAAAAGTGTGGTTTAAGTAGTGAAGGATGAATTGTGTTTGAGTATAATATGGCTGCAACTAACGATTATATTGATAATCGATTAATCTGTCGGTTATTTTCTCGATTAATGGATTATTAATCGATTAGTGTTTTGGTCCGTAAAATGTCAGAAAAAGGTGAACAATTTTGATCAGTTTTTCAAAGCCCATGTTGACGTCCTCAAATGTATTGTTATGTCCAAAACACGCAGAAATTTCAGTTTACTGTCATAATAGGATTAAGAAACCAGAAAATATTCAAAGTTGAGAAGCTGAAAACATTGAATTTCGATTTTTTTTATTAAAAAAATGACTCGAAATGATTATTCGATTGTCAAAACAGTTGGCGATTAATTTGATAATCTATTAATAATCAATTATTCGATAAATCCTAGCAGCTCAAGAGCAAAAATATTTACACTGCACTGCCAAGAACATTTCTGTGAAGGACGGTCAATTTAGGTTTGCTAAATTATTAATCCGCCCAGTTACTTCAATCGGCCAATCAGAGAGCCCGACCTGTTGCCAGGCAAATTTGCGTATTTGTAAGAATACTAGCTGGAGACGTAAGTTTGAAAAGTAACGGGCATACAAGACTTTAAGTTACTTTTGGGTGCAATAACGTTAACATTTTGTTTTAGCAAAAAAAAGGGTATGTGCCCTAAAACACGTACTAGGAGTTACATGACTAAATCGTTTACACCACTAGTTCACCCCAAGCGAAGATAAAACCTTACAGTAATCTCACAAAATCATGTATTCCATAAGTTTGTAATCATGTCAGTGCAATTTAGACAAGTCCAATGGATTCATAGACCCATAAAACATGGGGTTAGATACCAAAATTACTTGGCTAGGTCAAATAATGAAGGAGATAGGATATTTAGGGGCTTCCTGCCCATCTCGGGCGCCATCTTGAAAATGACAACTTTCTAGTGGTCAAATTTTGGTAGACTTTTAGTATGTTATTAAGGACACCTAGTACTACATAAAACAGCTGAAAAACCTTATGTTAGAATTTTTTTAGGGTTAGGTGTTTTTTTTCCATATATGCAGCCGCCTATATTGAATTCAATCCATTACGCCTACAGGCGTAGGCGTGCGCTCGTTTAACTCTCCTAGAGAGTTAAACGAGCAGAAGCAAACCAACATTTAACTGGTGGCGATAATAAACGCAGTGCGGTTCTATGGGGATATTTAGCCGAACAGAAAGAAGTGCTCTGCAAAGCTAGAACAGTTTAAAGCCACTACGAGTAAGTCGGCACGTTGGCGACACCTTTGAACAAAAGCGGTAGTATTATTACGACGCCAGCTGTCGTGAAGCTGTTTTCTAGCTCGTGCAGGGAGTGCAAGATTCAAATAATCAGGAAGCAATATGGTGCGTGGCGTGTCCGTGTGTTGAAAGTGTGAGGGCACCGGACTCTTTTCGGCTCCGTGAGTCTATGGGTGACACAGCATCAACTAATGCCAGTAAGTGCTAAACACACCTGATTGCAATGAGTTGATGCATTGTCACCTCTCACGGAGCTGAACGAGTCCCCGTGTCCTCACACAAAGCGAATGAACGAGAGATGGCAGTTAGTTAGTATGGATCACGATGAGGTAATGTGTTTATGTTGTAAATAATGACTATTTCCGATGAATAATGGTCATCTGATGATGCTGGTGAGGCAAAGTAAACTTTGTTTTAGTAGGCTACCACTCATTCATTTAGGAGTAAACACTGCAGTCTAGTTTCGCTGCGTGAAATTGTGTATACGTTGCTTGGCAACGCCCTCCCGCCCGACTATCACTCTCCCTTTTAGCTTTTCTTCATTGCATTTTCTTTTTTTTCTTTTATGGTTCAGCCCCGTTATCAGTCATTATGACGACAAACAACTGTCTCAAACAAGGCTCCCGCTCCCCCTCCCTCACCTGGAGGGATAGGCTTCTCAAATCGCGTTCCTGCGCCACACTGAAATCTGTGACCAATACGGATATGTGACCATAGAGCATGCACGCATGAACCGAAAATCGGACTAGGTGTACGACCAGATCAAATGCAGTAATAAAAACTATTTAAAAACGTCTTTCTTTGCACTGATGGTCTGGTTTGCTGTTAAAGGTAATTTCTGATTATCAGAGGAAACATGAGGCTGTTTAAAAGATATTTAAATGTTACTCGTAGCCGCTTTAAGACTCCACATCACCGCGGCAACACAGCCTATCTATCAGCTCAGACAGCGCAGAGAAAAGTTTGATGAATGCATGAGAGTGATGGACCAGGAAAGTTTCAGTAAGTTTACATACACTCAACAAAAATATAAACGCAACACTTTTGTTTTTGCTCCTATTTTTCATGAGATGGACTTAAATATCTAAAATTCATTCCAGATACACAATATTACCATTTCTCTCAAACATTGTTCACAAATCTGTCTAAATGTGTGATAGTGAGCACTTCTGCTTTGCTGAGATAATCCATCCCACCTCACAGGTGTGCCACATCAAGATGCTGATCTGACATCATGATTAGTGCACAGGTGTGCCTTAGACTGTCCACAATAAAAGGCCACTCTAAAATGTGCATTTTTTTGCTTTATTGGGGGTCTGGGGACTCAGAACCAGTCAGTATCTGGTGTGACCACCATTTGCCTCATGCAGTGCAACACATCTTCTTCCCATAGAGTTTATCAGATTGTCAGTTGTGGCCTGTGGAATGTTGGTCCACTCCTCTTCAATGGCTGTGCGAAGTTGCTGGATATTAGTGGGAAGTGGTGCACGCTGTCGTATACGCCGGTCAAGCACATCCCAAACATGCTCAATGGGTGACATGTCCGGTGAGTATGCTGGCCATGCAAGAACTGGGACATTTTCAGCTTCCAAGAATTGTGTACAGATCCTTGCAACATGGGGCCGTGCATTATCTTGCTGAAACGTGAGGTGATGTTCATGGATGTATGGCACAACAATGGGCCTCAGGATCTCATCACGGTATCTCTGTGCATTCAAAATGCCATCAATAAAATGCACCTGTGTTCTTCGTCCATAACAGATGCCTGCCCATACCATAACCCCACCACCACCATGGGCCACTCGATCCACAACATTGACATCAGCAAAGCGCTCACCCACACGACGCCACACACGCTGTCTGCCATCTGCCCTGAACAATGTAAACCGAGATTCATCCGTGAAGAGAACACCTCTCCAACGTGCCAGACGCCATCGAATGTGAGCATTTGCCCACTCAAGTCTGTTACGGCGACGAGCTGGAGTCAGGTCAAGACCCCGATGAGGACGACAAGCATGCAGTTGAGCTTCCCTGAGACGTTTTCTGACAGTTTGTGCAGAAATTGTTTGGTTATGCAAACCAATTGTTTCAGCAGCTGTCTCAGTGGCTGGTCTCAGACGATCTTGGAGGTGAACCTGCTGGATGTGGAGGTCCTGGGCTGGTGTGGTTACACGTGGTCTGCGGTTGTGAGGCCGGTTGGATGTACTGCCATATTCTCTGAAACGCCTTTGGAGATGGCTTATGGTGGAGAAATTAACATTCAATGCACGAGCAACAGATCTGGTTGACATTCCTGCTGTCAGCATGCCAATTGTATGCTCCCTCAATGCTTGTGGCATCTGTGGCATTTTGCTGTGAGACAAAACTGCACATTTCAGGGTGGCCTTTTATTGTGGACAGTCTAAGGCACACCTGTGCACTAATCATGATGTCAGATCAGCATCTTGATGTGGCACACCTGTGAGGTGGGATGGATTATCTCAGCAAAGCAGAAGTGCTCACTATCACACATTTAGACAGATTTGTGAACAATGTTTGAGAGAAATGGTAATATTGTGTATCTGGAATGAATTTTAAATCTTTAAGTCCATCTCATGAAAAATGGGAGCAAAAACAAAAGTGTTGCGTTTATATTTTTGTTGAGTGTAGTTATTTAGCTGTTGATAAACAGCTTTTCCAATGATTTTACTTAAAAATGGAAGGTTAGATATGGGCCTATACTTTTTCATGAGTGATGTATCTAGATTGTTCTTTTTTAGGAGTGGCTTGATGACTGCTGTTTTCAGGGCCTGTGGGAATACACCTGTCTGAAGGGACATGTTGACAATTTGTAGAACATCTGAGGCCATACAGCTAAAAACAGTTTTAAAGAAGCCTGTGAGCAGAATGTCAAAGCAGCAGGATGAGGAGTTCTGGGGCCTATTTCAGGTAGCTGGTTTTGAGGCAACCCAGAGTTTGTTCGCTCTGAGTTAGTGGAAACTCTGGGTTTTCCGTTTCAGGTGGCAGGTTCAGCGCAACCGAGAGTCAGTTACTGCGGCAACATACGCCGTGGGTCTAACCTGCTGGATAGGTGGTTAGACCTACCCTGAGTTTGTTTTCACTTTACGCTGCAGCTCCGACTGAAGAAAGAGTGTCACTGTCACACGCGTCCCTGTACAGTTTAAAGCAAAATCACTCCATAGAAATCTCCATCGGGATGTTTTTATCATTTCCTGATGATTTTACGTTTGACCGATCATTTATCTGATCAGCAGCCTTGTTCTCAGCCCTCGGTCTGTTCATATAGGCGGCCACCTTACACATCGTGACATGCTCTACATTCAGATTAATAAACCTATTTGTATTGTATGCTTTTTAACGTCTGTGCCACTGAACAGATTTATGTCAGGTGGATTCATGTAGGCCTAACGCTGCGGCTGCACGCGATTGTTACTGTTCACTTGTGCGATCATAAAGTCATAGACGAGCCTCGTTAAATAGCCTAATATGAATATAAAAATGATATAATAATTTAAACTGTGATCACTTGAGGAAAATGGATCTGGTAATAAATCAATCAGGCTCTTCAATGGAAACTGTCACCTTATGTGTCAGACGTTAATGTCTTTCACTCCCCATTTAAAAGAAGCGACAGTCTGTTTACTGCACAGTAGGCTATAGCTTCCCAACATATTATACAGCGAATATAAAACACTGTCAGAAATGCTGTGCCGCGCCAGCTTTATTACTTTACTGCTGATATGCGTAACTTTTTAAAATAGACTATGGCTTCTCATACGGAAGTGAAATGATTGCTCTGTTTTTTTCTGAATTGCTGAGGAGATTACCCAGGCGAAAAAAAAGTATACTCTAACATACTAAATTTAAGCACACTTAGTGTACTTCATAAGCACAAAATTATTGTACTCAAAGTGTGTTATTTTCGAGTACTAAAAACGTACTTAGTACACTAATGATATATCATTATTGCTACTTAAGATATACTAAAATACATCTTAGTGTACTTGACTGTACTATTTTGAGACACCATTAAGATTAACTTAAATATACTTAAGTACACTTTTCTCTACTAATACTGTACTTATTTATAATGTTCTTTAGTTCGATTTAAATTATACTTAAATCAACTTTTCAGATTACTATTAATACATTTAGAATATACTGGAAATGTATTTCTAATTTAATCTTTATGTATTGCCATTGTATTTTAAATATATTTACAAAACATAAATAAAAATTAAAAAGTTCTACTTAAGCATATTATAGTTCATCTTAATGTTGTCTCAAAATAGTACAGATAAGTACACTAAGTTGTTCTTTAGTATGTCTAAAGTAGCACTCATGATATATCATTAGTATACTAAGTATATTGTTAGCACATTGAAAATAATATACTGTGAGTACACTAATTATGTGTGCAGAAAGTATACTAGATGTATTTCATTAAAGTACACTTCAACAGTACACAGAAAGTATATTTTTTCTATAATTAATTTGAATTTCAAATTACTTTTAAGTAAACATAAAACATATTTAGAACATACTTGAGGTAGAAAAAAAGTTTATTTTTAACATGCATGGCATTACAGGGAAAATGTGCATAATAAAGTACATTTAAATACATTAACAACTTCTTAAACAACATTTTCAAACAGTTTCTCTTCATCGTAACAGTTATTGTTGAAATTTGGATCATCTGACCCCAGAGAATTCTTTTTAGTCATACTCTTTAACAAGTTAACTAAAAAACAATAATGAAAAGGAAATAGAAATTAAACTTGAAATGGGGGAATGAACCAATGTTTCTGAATTGGGGTGGTAGTAAATTCCAGAGACGGGGAGCAGAGCGGCTGAATGCTCTGCTCCCCGTGAAGGTGAGACGGGCGGAGTGGACAGACAGGTGTTTGGAGGAAGATGATCTGAGGGAATGGGAGCCAGTGTGAATCTGGAGGAGATCAGACAAATATGGGGATGGCCTTGTATGCATTCAGTAGGATTTTGAATTGGATAGGGATGTGGACCGGGAGCCAGTCATGTGGTGGATGGAGGGGGTTCGAGTTATGATGCTGGCAACTGAATTCTGAACCAGTTGAAGTTTATGGAGGGATTTGTGAGGTAGGCCGAGGAGGAGAGAGTTGCAGTGTGGCGGGTAAGGGAGGGGTGGAGGCAAGAGTACAAAGCAAGTACAGTATTATATCTTGACCAAAATTAAATGCAAATATTCTGGTATGGCAGAGCATATTTAAAGAAGCAAAATGTACAGAAATTAATATCCCATTATATAAAGCACAACAAGAATGATTATCTTAGAGGCATGCTCCGCATTGAAATGTCCTGCACAATGATAAAATGCTTTTTTCGCAAACTAAAACACAAACTGAAATTAAACATTACATTCTCCCATCTTCATCTTTCCAGTGGAGTGGTTTCCTTTGAGTAGGCCTGGTCAGCAAATTCTTCTGCAAATGAGGGCTTGCACTTCCGGCAGTGTTGTTTGGAAACTTCTTCATCGCGGTGTCTTTGAAAGGGACAAAAATTAAATATAGTTAGCAAAAAAGGCTTTAATTGTCATCTTTTCGGTTTCCATTTTGATCCTCTAAACCTGTAAAAACCTATGGTTAGCTGTAATGTGCATGATTAAATATGCACTCACTATTTAAAAACCTATTTTTTTTTCTTACTAGAATATAATGGAAAGTTGTGGATGAATTGAGAATTTGTTATTTCAGTGATGAATGTATTCTAAAATGTTATTACTGGGTTATTTCACAGTGTGGACATGTGTGCCTGCCTTGCTAGCTGAGCTTAGACATTTAGTATGCTATAATGTTGTTGCTAACGGTTAGAATTCCACACCAACATTATCCAGCTTGCAAAATATTTTATAAACTCAGGGGATGCCCATATAATAGTAGATTAACCAACTGTGTTGTCTGCCGAAAAACTTACCTTCAAGAAGAAGTAGTTTGGCTGGCAGTATTTTTGTTTTTCCATTTCGGATTCGGCCATGACTGGCCCTCTTCACGGTGAAGTTCATCACGGTTGCTGAACAGAGCTGACTGATATTCCGTTCTTCTTTGTTCCCCTTTTATTATTTCTGGGCAGTCCACCTGCCGATGTCCGAAGCATAAAGCAAAGCAAACCTTGGAAACGATTATTCAAACGTTTCTTTCTTGGCCCTATCCGCCTATCCCGTATGTCTCTATCTGCAACGGAAATCTTCGCAACGTTCATGTGTCACGTGACTCGGTGACTGGCCCCCGATTGGCCAGTATGCACATTTGATTCGGAAACGTGGACTGTGATTGGTCGAATTAAATGCACTGCGATGACTGGCTGTTTTTTTTTGGTTCGGTGAGGTGAAGAGTCACCATGTCATCTGTGGAAGTGCACTGCTGCTATTCGTTCAGAACAGAACCTACATGTAAAGCTGAAGCCATTTAAAACAATGTTTACACGTTAGATTAAAGGGGGTACGTTTAAAAAAATTGGCCTATTTGGTATAGTGTTGTAATGAACTATTGAGATTTTTTTGTTGTTGTTGTAATAAGTAGGCCTACACTATAATTTACATTGCTACATAATATACATTTTATAAGTACAAAAAAATCAGATTTTTTTTTATTAAAAGTTACATTAGTATAGTCTGAGATGTATAATATTTATATATATATATATATATATATATATTATATATATATATATATATATATATATATATATATATATATATATATATATATATATATATATATATATTTACATTTATAAAATAGGAGTGCACTTTGTGAAACTACACCTGCTCGGATTATACCTACAGTATAGTATAATGAAGTTTAAATGAATTAATATGCTTTAATAAAAATATACTTAAAATATATAAGAAAAATATGCTTCAAAAATCCCACTTCTGATAAGAAGACTGAAGCACTTGTGCATTAATCAAAGACTTTCAAAAGATTCATTTTTCTGTAAAGCAGCAAAGCAAATTTCCTGTTATCTACACATCTTAATATGTTCATAAGTCTAATATGTTTTCTGATTGCTGTCAAATGTAAGTGAAACAATCCAAGCTTTAGAATACTTTCCATGTGATGATAAGAAATACACAAGGTTGTACTGTTTTTTTATTAGAAATACTGGTGACTACTGCATTAAATAAAAGCACATGGTCAATTGAAAGGTGCTCTGTTGTTGCTGTTCAGATTAAATTAGAAATACATTTCCAGTATATTCTAAATGTATTAATAGTAATCTGAAAAGTGGATTTAAGTATACTTTAAATCGAACTTAAGAACATTATAAATAAGTACAGTATTAGTAGAGAAAAGTGTACTTAAGTATATTTAAGTTAATCTTAATGGTGTCTCAAAATAGTACAGTCAAGTACACTAAGATGTATTTTAGTATATCTTAAGTAGCAATAATGATATATCATTAGTATACTAAGTACGTTTTTAGTACTCGAAAATAACACACTTTGAGTACAATAATGTTGTGCTTATGAAGTACACTAAGTGTGCTTAAATTTAGTATGTTAAAGTATACTTTTTTTTCGCCTGGGATGGCTACATACTGATGAATTTGTTCTGGTTTATAGTGTACTTATGAAGAATACACTAATTTACCACTGAAGTAGTATTCAATTATTAATATACTTATTTTAAGTGCACTTTAACACTGCTGTGCTAACAATAATATTAAAAAAAGTGTTATAAAAGTGAACTTATTGAAAGGGTGCTAAAAGTGCGCTTGATAAAAGTAGATGCAAATACACTGACATTAAACTTATATTTAACACATTCGAAGTACATTTTAAATAAATATACTAATCAAACACTTATATATATTTCAGTGTTAGTATATTTTATATGAATATACTTAATATGAATTAATAAATAGTGTACTTTATCTAAGTAAACTAAAGTACTACTGAGGAAATAATATATTTGTAATTAATACATTTATAATATATTTTTGGTTTACTTTATTTTAACACATAAAGTGAAAATGTGCTAGAAATGTACTTTCAAAAAATTAAGTACATTTTTAGTACTTTAAAGTATATTACTTTTTTACCTGGGTAGATCAGAGTTATGTGACAATATCCCCGTTAATTCTTCTCCATAGGCTACCATAAACTCAGTCATTAATATTTCTAACTCCAGTGGGAGTAGCGGAGAAGTTTTTTTTTTTTTTTGAGAAGTGGAGAAGTGTGAGGATCACGCATTTGTTTCTTCTGTTTCCATGGTGAATCATGTTATCAGCGATCCATTGACGATGGCTTTTATGCACACGCTCCACCCAGAGTGAACACGCTCAGAGTTGATTGACCCAACGCTGATCCACTGTTCTGTAACCGAAAACCCAGAGTTACTCATCAACCCTGCGCTCTGAGTTGACCAACTCAGAGCGCAGGATTAAACTCAGAGTATGTAAAACCAGCTACCTGAAATAGGCCCCAGGTGCAGACCTGCTTGAATTCATTACTGATTATGTCTCGAATTACCAGGACAGGTGCATGTGTTAGCTTGTTGATTGAGCCTTTTTGTACAGGATTCTACAACGGATTAGTATTAAAAGGAGATGGGGGCCCCACTGCACACACAAGCTGTATGTGTACAGGGCCAAGATTTGTGTGATACACCACTTCCTGAAAATGAAACAAGACATTTCAGAAAGAGTTAAGTTGAACATTAAGACCTAATAATAATAGGTAATTTCTCATAAAAGCTTTGAATTTATTTATTCATTGGAATGTTAATTTGAGTCAGTCACACACTATTCACTTCTGGGCATTACAGTTATGACTGTGAAGCACCTATACTTATGCAACACACGTACTAGTCGCTGAGGCAATCACCATAGTAACCAAATTAAATGTTACAAGTCAAGAGAACATGGAGGTATGAATGCAACCTTCAAATACACTTCACTATATAAATGAAGGCAAGATAGGACAAACGGCGAGTGAAATACTGTAGTTGAGATGTTGACCGTAGAGAAAGGACATGAAGGCACATGCTCACAAACACATACAGGTGACTTCAACATGGCAATGCGACTGTCACCACAATAAGAATCTCCCTCTCAGTATGCATATTTGTTAAGATTTGATTTCTGATTATTATTCATCTCGAAGACTCACATACCAGAAAGCACCTTGTGTTACAATGATTGATCTGGAAACTTTGAGCTATTAATTGAACAGGAGCAGGATTAAAAAATATCAATGGTCATATGCATTTTTTAACTAAAAAATGTTGCCCGATGAGGAATTCTGAATGATGACAACATCAACACTGCCGGCGCATCTACATAAAGTAAGCCTTCAGTGATCGCACATGGATTTTATACTTCCTGCTTTATGTCCAGTTTTATTTTCAGCAGTAGAATCAACAACTGAAACCTCTCATGACCACTTCTTGACTCTTGATTTTTCTGAGCTCCTGTGCCAGGGTCAGGGGGCCACACCAGTTTGTAAGCACTGCCAAACTGAGAATCACAGAGAGAGTTTTGTGGAGCTCATAGGGTTAATCGACTATAGGGGAGACCGGGTATGAAAGTAACACTTTTTTCCTCAGCACTTGAACTACCATTTTTTTTTAAAGCTACAGTTCTTTTAGGCAAAGTACCCATATTTGTCTACTACAAGTGGCAACCATTTAAATTTCCTCAACTATATCACGGAATTTGTGAGATTATGACAAATTAGTTCTGTCAGTTTAACGCGTTATTAACGGCGTTAATGCAAACCCATTTTAACGGCGTCAATTTTTTTATCGCGCAATTAACGCTCGTCATGGCCTAGGAAACGTTATGTTTTTTTCACATGCTGTTGCATCCACTAGTAATGTTAGAACAACTGAAACACCACAAACTATACATATGGCTCGCATTTAAGTTACTGTCAATTCAAACGGAACATGTCCTACAGCGTAATTTCACATTAAAATCATTTAACTGGCAAAACGGTGAAACGTCAAGTCAATTCTGACTTTTATTTTGAAGCAGAAACCGGAACCTAGCACTTCCTAGCTCAGCTGCGCGACCTTCACCAGTAGGCTATCGTCTTCCGTGTGTGACTGGGACTTTGTGGAAAAGAACAGAAAAGAAAGCCTGTCATTTGCAAAAGTCCTACTTACAACCCTGTGCGCACACCAAAACCTCCATGAATGTTAGTGGCAGCCGGCAGTCATTCATTTACATTGTTGCACTGAATTGCAAATTGTGATGTTTTGGAGGAGGTACACTGAATTAAAATGGTGTAATTGCGCCGTTGTGGTTCAGTGTATTTCTTCTTAAATATCATAATAAGAATGGGTGTGATAAGAGCATTAAAATGAGAAAAAATAATGGGACAAAAAGAAATCAAGGGACATTCAGGCTAGAATAGATAAAAATGCGATTAATCGCGAGTTAACTATGACATTAATGCGATTAATCGCGATTAAATATTTTAATCGTTTGACAGCACTATGACAAATACAATTTTACCGTTGTTACAACCTACCCCACTACCGGGGTAGATTGTAACACCTACTGGGGTAGGATGTAACAGGTATACAAAATGCAAAAAAAACAATGAGACTTAATTTGATAGGCCCATTTATTGATAAGCATAAACAACAGGGTAGGTTTGAAAATAGATTCACCAAAACATATTCTTAAATTATTATTAATATTAGAGAATTAGATATTAATGAAGATAGTGACATGCATCGTGTGTGTAGGTGTGTGTGTGTGTGTGAGTGAGTGAGTGAGTGTTTGAGTGAGTGAGTGATTGAGTGAGTTACTGTACAGTATGTGTGTGAGTGTATGTGTTTGTGAGTGAGTGTGTGTGTCTCCTCTCGCTAGTAAATTAATTGTCTCTATGTGCATTGATTCCAATGGATAACAGTGCCGGGTTAAGTTGTAACACATGTGTAACACCGGCACTGTTATCCATGTTTAGCTAGCTGTATAAGCATGGTGCTTTGACTTTAGCAAGAGGGAGATACACCATTCTTTACTAAAGAAACTATAGTTTTACCTGATACAACTCATAGGACTTTATCTTTTACTTTTTTTAACGGTAAAAGTACTAGAAAAAAAAGTTACTTTCTTATCTCAAAATTTGTATTTCTCTCGTAACTCCTAGAGAAATGGCGCAAACAACTGGTAAATTTCCATGAGTGATCGTAAAGGAAGTCTGAGGAGACTGAAACTGTCATGTCGCTCATTTCTGATCCCTGATTGGTTGAACTGGTGGTGTTGCAACTCTACCCATGATACTTTCATACCCGGTCAAATGGTTTGGCGATGGCTGTAATGGTGAAGGCCATTAATTTATATGAAAACAAGTACAAAGTATAGCTTTAAGAATTAAGTTCAAATGTGTAGATGTCAATTCAATGTGTAAGTTAGTAAAATTATTTTAAAAAAATGGGACTGTAGAAAATCTGGTTATTTCTGACAGCATGCATTAGTGACATTAGGTTGACATTAGGGATGTCCATGGTTAACCGTTAACCGTTAAGAAGATCTTTAACCGGTTAATACTAAAGGTTAAACGGTTAAAAAAAATTAAATCATCTTAATTTCTCTGAAATCCGTACTCTTATTTTGATATCGCTAAACCGGATGTAAGAATTCCAACTGTCGGTAAAGAATGGAAAGAGTCGTGTAGGCTACGCTCAACTTTATAATAGGTCCATGGTACGCTCCCAGAAAGATAGCCAGTCACAATTTATGGTCAAAACACTCCCCTGCCATGTGTTTGTATAATTGAATTAACAGCGTGGGCTCCCACTAGCTTAATATAGCGCTAGCATTAGCCTTCTTGAGGTGGATGCTGTACAGGCCCGGTTCTAGACAGTTAGATTTGGGTGGGCCTGTAGAAATTTTAGGTTGGCACACTGGGCAGAGAGACCGAAGACGCAAGCGCATGCAGAGCGTGCGAGCCGAAATTTTTAGCCCTTGTAAGATCTCTGCGTCTGCTTTTTGGCACATTTACTGTGAATTGTGTAGAACACAATATGCAAATAAACTTGGAGTGTTGCTGTGTGGGAGATTTGATTCTTGCATGTTTTTTTCCACAAATGTTTATGAATAACATATAATATACATTATATATAACATAATGTATATATTTTTTAATTGTAGGCAGCCTGAGCTGATTGAAGAGAAAGCTTTGGGACTGGGCAACCTGGATGGTGGTAGTCCAGAGCTATATACTATACACATTACTTTCCACTATTGCCTCTGATGTCCAGCTGGGTGAAAATAGTAGCCAGCCGAGGTCACGACCCTGCTAGGAGGGTCCGGGGAGATTTTTTTTTACCTTTTTAAAGTGAAATGCATGAATCTGGTGCACTTTGAGAGGAAAATTAAGAGGCTAAATCTGAGGAATTTTGTGTGAACAAATAATTTGGAGACACTGGGTCGGATGAATTAGAAGCTATTGAAGAAAGGCACATGGATTTCCCATAGAAATATAAATTAGAAATTAAATATTATGCAGGGTCCTCTGGGATGGGCTTGGAGCTCTTTTTCTTTTACGGGACATATTTTTCTGTAATAGGGGAGAGTAGCCTAAGTTGTGCAACTTTTCACTCAAAGTGACTTTAAAGTAAGGCCTTGACAGTAAAGTCTCCAACTCAAATATGTACATATATTTCAGGGTGTTGTGCATCTCTGGCAATAAAAACTTTGGATCTGGAATAAACTGTTGAAGAAATATAGCTTTCGGAAAAAAAGTTGTCTTGATGCACAACTTGCCCCTGGTGTGGTGTAAGTTGTGCGGTTGGAGAGAATACCATGGGGTGAATTGTGCCATTGATATATATCTCATAAACTGTAATGCAAGACAAATCCATTAGACAATCACTTATTTAAGGTGTATTTAAAGTAAATAAAGTAAATAGTTGACAAAGATTGAAGGACAATTTTTCAGGATATTCTTACTTTCTTGATTGGATATATTTCCATAAACAACATCTGTCTATAATCTTCCATTCTTACACAGGCTGTCTTGCGTGATCTCAAAGACCATTCGGCAGATATATTATTCATGTCACTTAATGTTGGAGAAAGGAATTGTCGGCTAACGAAAGAGAAGCGTTTCGTAGCATCCAATGTCAGTGTTTGTAGTGAACAGAGAGATTGCAGCTTGGTGACCAAGGTCAGACTGTAAATATTACTTTGAAATTGATTTGGTATGAATGCATTCTGTTGCAAAGGTATGCTACCTCCATGCTTAACTTTTAAACAGAACAATCCAGACACAGTGGACGATGCAATTTCTGAAAAAACAATCTTATAATATACTTTCTCTAGCTTTAACTCTTTGACCATGTCTTGGAATCTGAGGTTTCTTTTCTGGAAATCTGTATTAATCATAAATCATACGTACTTTTGCGTCCTACAGGCAAAGTATTGTTTCGGCCTTCAACGGTGTGATAAAGGCGATTGATTGTCGACATATGACGCCTTACTTTGAACGCTAAGACACAACAATACCCAATGGTGTTGTAGCTATGATTGAGTTTTTTGTTGTCATCAAGTCACGGTATCTTTTGTCATAAGCAACAAATTCCCTTAAGAGGCCGAAGCTAACCATTTTACTTGTATAGTATTCTGTGTAGCCAATGCCTCATAAAGCCTGAGGGATTTCATAGTTAAAAAGATGATGGATGCCAGCATTTTTAATCCAATCAAATGATTGAGTAGGGTCTCCTTGGTGTGTTCAAATCCTAAACAGAAACCTCTGAACAGTGCCAATCCTCCCGGCACTGCTCAAAACAAAACACTGATCAGTCTCTTGTAATGGTGAATGGTGCAGGTTATGAATATGGCCTGAGATTCCTGCCTACACCAACTCCTTACAAAATAAAAGAATGCAAAGACGTAGACTTCATTCGTGGACTGTATTCTTTACTCGAAGGGATAGAGAAGCACACGCTCTTCTTCTACATGTTTCACACTAGACTCTACAACAAACAAAGGGAGGCGCCACCTAGTGGCGCCACAGGTATAAAACCGACTGTTACACATTCCCCCCTGTTAATAATACGGCTGTCCTCAGCCGTACACAGCAGAAGAAGCAACCAAGCTATACTTAGCGTTTTGTAATACATTACTCCATGGAAAGTTAGCCATTACATACACAGGGCAAGAAATAATGCTCAGCGTACTGACATACATATCAGCGGACACAGTGTAAAACTCAGTCAAACATTCTTCAACACAAATAAAAGTCAGAAAAGTACATAGCCTCTATAGATCCCATTTTCAGTTATTCTCTTTTTTTCATTAACAAGAAACCACTTTTTACCAAACCTTAACCACCTTAACGTGGTGACATGAGTCAAACTTGTGCATAACCAACTTCTTAAGTAAGCCTAACCAGCTGCGAACCCTTAAGGCAAGATACACAATATTTAAACACTATTATGCGAAAACTAATTAACTGTAGTACTGCATAGATTAACTGTAAGACATAACCTGGTTGACTTAGCAACCCAAGTGTCTACTTCAGGTCAAGTTTGTCAGTATGGTAAGAGTTTGTCCATCGGTTGTCTGATCAACCAGATGTGATCCTGGGCCGGTGTCTCGGACGTAAGTTATACTGTCCAGCAGGGTCTGTGTTGTTGTCAGGCAACCTCTCAGTTGAGTGGAATACCGGTTCAAAGTCCATGGGCAACGAGTCAGCAACACCCGGTGTGTCATAGCTTATGTCTGCAGCAGGGAGGTCATAATAATAAATAATAATAATGGATTGGATTTATATAGCGCTTTATTTCTATGTGACTCAAAGCGCTTACAGGGTTCCGGGTTCCAGGTTCCATTCATTCACACACAGTCATACCGGTGGTGGTAAACTACCATAGTAGCCACAGCTGCCCTGGGGCAGACTGACAGAAGCGAGGCTGCCATTCAGCGCCATCGGCCCCTCCGACCACCACCTCAAACATACAGCAGTCATACACATTCACACGAGGCAAGGTGGGTGAAGTGTCTTGCCCAGGGACACAACGACCATGACACGAGTGACCGGGCTGGGATCGAACCGCCAACCCTAGGATCATTGGCCAACCAGCTTAACCACCTGAGCCACGGTCGCCCCAAAGGTCATCCTGAGTGTCGTCGTAATCATTGTCCAAGACCTCAGGGTGGTTTTGGTCTGCCAACACAGGGGCGGTGCGCCTGCTGGTAGAGGGTGAGTCCCAAGTGTGGAAAGGTTGCAAGTTCACAACATGAAAAACTCCAGCATCCACACCCGTGTCCAGCTTAGTCAGCCTGTAGTTGACGTCCCCCAGCTTTTGACTGACACGTAATGGGCCTGTGAACAGGGGTGCTAGTTTAGCTGTAAAGTTGGACTGCGCACCAGATCTAGGGTGTGTCTTTGTTCTGACAAGGTCACCCACAGCAAAGGTAGCCGGACGTCGTCTCAAGTCATAGTAGTGTTTTTGTCTGTCGTGACTCTGGTCGAGTGCTGCTCTTGCATGGTCATGAGCTTCCTGGAGGGAGGCTCTAAGAGTCTCTGGGTAAGGCACACCGGGTTCATCCACGCCTTCAAAGGAAGGCTGTGTTATGAGGTCGAGTGGGGTGTCTAACTCCCGACCATACAGCATCATGGAGGGACTGAGTCCTCAATCCACTTTGAGAAATAGTCAACAAAGACCAGTAAGTAAGCATTTCCTGACGCCGTGCGGGGCAGTGGTCCTACATAATCCACCCCTGCATACTCCCAGGGTTTCTGATGCAAGATAGGGACCATGAAGCCAGCCGGTTTCCTCTGGCATGGCTTGGTGAGTTGACAGATTGAACACGAAGTAACATATCGCTTGACGTCAGCGGCCATTTTGGGCCAAAAAAACCTGAACCGCAGCCTTGCTAGAGTCTTCGAAACACCAAGATGACCTGCAGTGGGGTGGTCATGATAGTAGCTGAGCAAGGTGCCACGGACTGATGTTGGGGCATAGAGTTTCAGTTCTTTTAATGGGTGCAAACCACATCTTGTTTTGGGGTCTCTGTAGTAAAGCAGGCTGTCATAAACAACATACTGTGGGGGGGGGGGTGTCCAAATCTGTGTCGACTTGTGTGTCGGTTTCAAGATTTCTGAGAAGCTGGCCTGTGACTGAATCATCCAGGTGTAGTCGCCTCACATGTGAACAATCTGCCAGCAGCACAGGGGGCAGAGAGCGGAGATCCAAACTGCCAATGACAGCGTGCTTTGGTAAGAGATCTGTAGGGGTCTCGCAGGATAGCGGTAGTGGGTTGCGAGATAGTGCATCAGGCACAGTTTTGTGGACACCAGGCTTATGCACTATGGTGAAATCAAAGTCCTGTAGTAGAGAGAGACCAACGGGCTAGTCGGCCGCAGGGGTTTGGGCGCGACATGAGCCACCTGAGGCTGCTGTGGTCTGTGAAGATTGTCATGTGGAGACCCTCAACATAAGGCCTAAAATGTTCCATAGCCCATATCACTGCTAAACACTCTTTCTCAGGGGTAGAGTATGGTTTCTCTGCTTTGTGTAGGGAGCGACATGCGTATGCCACAACCACCTCTCGACCCTCCTTATCTTTCTGCATCAACGCAGCTCCAAGGCCAAGATCGCAAGCATCGGCGTGGATGAAAAAGGGGCTTGCAAAGTCAGGAAATCGTAAGATTGGTGCTGATGTGACACAGTCCTTTAAAATGTTCGTGGATTCCTGACATTTTTCATCCCAATGAAAAACTGTGTCCTTTCTGGTGAGAGCAAAGAGGGGCTTAGCATGACGTGCATAGTCCTGGACAAAACGACGATAATATCCAGTTAGTCCAAGGAACTGTCTCACATTTTTTACACAGGTCAGGGCTTTGAACTCCAACACCGCTTTGATTTTGTCCATGTCTGGATTAATGCCTGTGGGTGCGATCCGGTAGCCGAGGAAAGTGAACTTGCTCAGGCAGAACTGACATTTCTTGAGCTTCAAAGACAGACCAGCAGCTCCCAGTCTGTTCAGTACTTCCTCCAGATCAGCTATTTGCTGTTCATAGGTGGGGGAAGCAACAACAATGTCATCCAAATACACAGCACATGTTTTGTAGACGAGGCCAGCAAGCACATTGTTCATTAGTCTCTGAAATGTGGCAGGTGCGTTGCAGAGTCCAAAGGGGAGCATGCGGAACTGGAAGAGACCACAGTGTGATATGAAGGCGGTTTTTGGTCGTGATTTTTCTGCAACTGCCACCTGCCAATATCCACGAGCTAAGTCCAGTGTCGTGATGAACTTTCCTCTCGCCAGAAAGTCAAGCGACTCATCAATACGTGGAAGGGGATAGGAGTCCTTCTCTGTGACATTGTTTAAGCCTCTAAAGTCCACACATAACCTAGGGTCAGAACCGGGTCTTGTTATGATCACGACTGGGGCAGACCATGGGCTAGTAGAAGGCTCAATGATGCCGTCTTGCAGCATCTGTTGTATTTGCTCCTCGATGATTTGCTTTTTTACCGGGGAGGTGCGATAGGGAGGGAGATTTATAGGCTTTGCATTTCCCGAATCGATCGTGTGCTCAGTCAGCGAAGTGCGTCCAAGATGACCATCAAACATGTTGTCATACTGTGTGAGGAGACTGAACATGTTCGCTCTCTGCTCCTCCTCCAGGCTTGCCTCAGCAACTTTAGCCATGAGAGTGGACTGCAGGGTGTCTAGGGACATGAGGGGTCCTCCTTCGATGAGCGTTTCGAGAGCACATTCGTCCTCCACATCTGCCATAGAACAAGGTGTGTCATCCATGAATACAGTTCTGGAGGGGATATGGACGGTTATTGAGGCTCTGATCATAAAATCCATTCCCAGGATGAAAGGGGTTGCTAGGTTTTGGATTATGGCAAAACGTTGGTAAAAGCTTTTGTTCATGAAGCCAATAGATAGCCAAGTGACACCATCAGGGGTGCAGGGAGCGTTGTCTGCAAGGCTCACAGGTGGACCCGTCCACTGATGTGTTTTGTTTAGATAGTTGTTATGCCCAAGGACAAGGTCTGCACTCACAGCTGAAAGTGAAGCACCTGTGTCCAAAGTGGCCTCCACAGACACAGAGTTAAAATTGACTTTGGCCCTCAGTGGTGTGTTCCAGGGAGCCATAGACTCATTGTCCTCAAAGTGGCCCAGAACACGTTGTTGTTGAGGGGGTGTTGCAGGTGGGTGAGGCTCACTTAGCGTCTGGAGGTAGGATTGCTTCGATGAAATGTCCTCCCTCCCCTGAAGTTTCCCGACTGCCTGGGGGAAATGGGGAGTTGGCTGACATGCCGTCTATTTCAGTCCTTGCATCACCACCGTCATGATGAGACATAGTTACTGGGGGGGCGGGGGCAGGCCTAACTTGAGATTGGGTGTGGGGCGACGACATGTGGGGCTCAGCGTTGCAGCTCGGGCAAGTGCGAGATGTGAATCCAGGCCGAGAGCATCTAAAGCAGTGGGGCTCATTGTTTCGGTTCTCCCTGAAATGTGCAGGAGGAGTCTGGTGGCTCCTCGGCCCGAGGACCACATGGAGCTCGTGAGCTCGCAGCAACAAGTCCATCGATGAGGGGATAAGTGTGCCGTACAGGGCTACTCTGTATTTCTCCAGAGAGTGTTTGCAAATCAACTCAATCTGTTCTGGCTGCGGTGATGGGGTCTTTAGTTTTTTAAATTAACTTAACATATGGGCCACAAAGGTGGGGAGCGGCTCATCCGGTGCTTGGAAACGGTCTAGAATGCCTCTCAGGACACGTTCTTGGTTGTCAGGTGGCAGAAAAACTGTTCTAAAGAGCTGACTGAACTGTGACCAAGTAACGACATGTGAACTGAGAGCTTTGAACCATTTTTTGGTCTCCTTTCCGAGAAAGTAAGGCAGTTCATTTAGTATCTGGGCATCAGTCAGGTTTAGTGAGGTTCTGTATGTTTTCACAGCCTGTAACCATTCCTCAGGGTTAACTTTAGCATCTCCAGTGAACACAGGGGGCTCCAGTTTAGCATGATGTAAAGCAGAAGCAATCATCCTTGACGTGGTGCTGAGTTCAAGTGAATGCGGCTGTAAGAAAGAGTCCGAATGACCAGCCTGAGCTCCAGAGTGGAATTGTGTATCCTGAGGTAAGGGCTTATCAATAGACACGGTGGGGGCATAGGGAGTAGAAGTGGCCAGGGCAGTGGGTTTTACTACATGGGCTGCAGGAACATTATTGTCTTTTTTTGTAGCTTGATCCCAGTGTGTCAGTATGCTGCGCTGCAGGTTCAGGGAGTCATTTAAACAAACCCGCAGTCGATGAACCTCTGCCTCTAGGTCCTGGACCTTTCCGTCAAGGCCTTCAGTTGCAGGAGTAGGAGTAAGGTATTTTGCGAAAAAATCACTGTCTATGTCAACGTCAGAGTCACACTCATCAAGCTGTATGTCTGGGTGGGAAGCCATTATGCTTTTACACTTTAAATTGTACACCTTGGAGTTACTACAACAGTGCTTTCTAAAAGCAGCAGACAATTAACTGTCCACACAGAGTGCAGTTGAATAAAAATTGACCTTTAAAGCTACACTTAGCACTGTCTACACGATTTTCCTTAGCAGAAAACAACAAATATCACCCAGAAACGTAATGCAATGAGAGAGAAAAAGTAAATGACATATGACGGTTGCAAGGCAAAATAATCAATACCATATCATCGCGCAAAAATACCTTTAACAAGCAAGCAGAACTTTTTTTTTTTTTTTTTTTTTATATGTCCTCACTCACTGTCCAGTCTATCCAGGAAAAAGAGAAATAATCCACAATCCGGGGGGAAATGAAGCTTGGTGTCCACAGTGAAAAGTGTTTGAAACTCTTATCCAGACTGAATGTGAAGTTATTCTTCACGATCTTCCGATTGATAGTTAATTCCAGAGGAAAGCGAAAGAGAAGGCAAACATCCAACGCTGCAAACGTGCGGTGCTCCAGTAACGCAACTCCCGCGTACGCTACACAGCAACAGTTAGCTTGGGGTTTAGCCTTCGAAACAGCACGGCCACATCCGGGGAAACTGCATAAATTCCACTCACACGGGTTTCCAGGGCGGGGAAGGCAGTCCGGTCCGTGCTTGTGAAGAGAGGTCCAAGGTTTATTTGTTCGGGCACCACTTGTAATGGTGAATGGTGCAGGTTATGAATATGGCCCGAGATTCCTGCCTACACCAACTTCTTACAAAATAAAAGAATGCAAAGACGGAGACTTGATTCGTGGACTGTATTCTTTACTCGAAGGGATAGGCCGTGTCCGAACTGCCATACTAACGTCCTACTCATACTCATTTTGACTTCAATTTGAGTATGTGACGGTTGGGTATGCGAGTTTGGGTATGTGAGAAATTCCCGGATGAGTACTAACTTCCGGGAAGATTTTGGGTATGAATCGATTGTATACTTTTCCTACTCAACCGCCCCACAATGCATTGGGTCAATTCTACCCGCCCAGGAAAATGAAATATTTTCGAGCAAGTTGCTAGGCAACAACATTGTTTGGGGTTCCGCGATCTGACAGATGTACGTGCAGTCATTCATAAACTCTTACAATAGATAAGAGTTGAAGATAAATACCTAACAACATTAGAGTCACTAAGTGAAATGAGTGAAGTGAGTCTGATAGTGGAGAGAGATTAGAACAGATCGCTGTTCCACACACCGCGGCTCGTCCAGCTCAACTCACAGACAGCTGAGTGCTGATGAGCCGGACAGAGAGCGTCGGAGGGATCCTCCGCCTCAAAATATAAGTTATTATAAAACAAGAGGTCTAAAACACAGATGATGAACACAGGACTGTAAAAATCTAGTTCAATATCTAACCTGTAGAGGGCGGTTATAAGCTTAACAGTGTCTAAACTGCCTGAATCTTATAAGAAGAAGAAGAAATTCTTCATTGCTTGAGTATACTTCAACTGAGAACGTTTCGACGCAGCTCGCATACACAATCGATCTTTGAGTAGAGAGTATGCAGTATATAGATGGTGAGTATGTAGGATGTAGGACGCTAGTATGGCAGTTCGGACACGGCCATAGAGAAGCACACGCTCTTCTTCTACATGTTTCACACTAGACTCTACAACAAACAAAGGGAGGCGCCACCTAGTGGCGCCACAGGTATAAAACCGACTGTTACACTCTGTAACGTTGATTGTCCCAGCGGTGCATGTTTGTATTCTACCAACAATTGAATACACTCAGCAAATGATGGGTCTGCTCTTCGTGTACTCATGCACCCTAAAATAAAAGTGTAAGGGGTTTCAGACCTTCCCAGATTTAGTCTCCTGTATTGCACAGATGATACTTGCTGTTTATTTTAATGCACGCTATTACGGCCGGCCATACCAAGCTCGTTAACCGGCCAGTAAACATTAGATAAACCCAGACGAAACCATGAATCAACGTTTAAACCATAAGGTACTTTATTAAATCAATCCCACAACTCAACTCAACCGGAGGGCTGTAAAAGAAAAAGGGTAAACGGGAGGAAGCCTGGGACAGCCACAGTTGAACTGCATTATTGCCCAGGTCTTCCTCCAACTAAACTATACCCCGGCCCCTCTAAAGCTACGAACAAAACAAAAGAACACAACCTAACAGCCCTCCATTAACTAAACAATAGGGCAGCAAGCAGCAGCAGTATGGCGCAGGTCAGCAGCCGTGAGCAGTTCGCACTGAGTGAGAGCCAGCCGCCCAGGCCACGCCTTTAAGCTCCACAGGAGCAGGAGCACCTGCCGCCAATCAGGCCCCAGAACACCTGAGAGAGAGAGAGTGGAGGAGGCAAGAGGAGGGAGGAGCAGAAAGGTGGGAGCGCGTAACACACTCCAGGAATTTCGAATCTCTTTGCACTAGCAGTTACTCACTCTCAGTGTTCCCTTTTTAAGACTGCTGAAGCCCCTTATTATAGGATGATAATGTGGGTTCCCTTGACAATGTGTCAGAGAGTTGAGAGGACTGCTTTATAGTTTTGAATGGTCTTGGATGCGTTTCGGTTGCAAATAGATGTTATTATTTTACAAGGTGTATTTCATTCCAGTTGAACTTGGAAGTGGGAGTTTCCGAGTTCCAAGTCGGAAATTTAAACCGGACTCCCACTGAGGTCAGAATTCCTACTCGGAAACTGTGAGAAACTTTGCTAACAAAGGGTTTAACATTCAACCTGGCAGCTCAACACATGATTCGTAAACAGCAATTGCTGTGTGCAGAATTAGATCACGACGCCAGCGTTTCCCAACAAATTTGGTTTCCCTGTCCCTATGAATATGGTCAAAAGTGAGTTTTCCCAAAATCTCCACTTTGGGCAGATGTTTCCGGTTTGCGTGTGGACAGAATGCATGTTGTTTGCATGTGGACAGAATGCCAAATCGCAAACACCTATGGGAGAACGACTTTGGCATACCTCTGTCTAATGCACAGTGAGATACTGTTACAAAAAGAAGAGCTTTATCTAAATGTGTAAGATATCAAATTCTTCAAATAAAAATTGTACACAGAAGACACAAACAAGTTTAAAGAAAATGGACATTTGCCTCTCTCATTTGTTTTGGCATGTTTGTGGAGAGGCAGGAACACTGATACACCTAATGTGGCAATGCCCCTCAGGGAAGAGTTTTTAAAAGATGCAATCTCTAATTTGACTTCTGTTCTGAAGTGAAATGCCACTCTGCCCACCAATTTGCCTTCTAGGCAGTAGAGTAGAAAATATTCAGTCAACACATCATCGCTTTGGCCTTTTTGTCAGTAAATTGAATTATTATGCTGAATTGGAAAATACATAAACCCCATTGCTTTAACGTTGAAAATTGGTTAAAGGACTTAATGGATTTACTGTCAATGGAACGGGCATCATCAATGAACTTGACCATGGTGATGAAAGACCCTGCATCTTTACAACTGTACATATAAATGAATTAACTGAATTGAATCTTATGGACGTGCACCCCCCCTCATTGATGACATTATTGATTATGAAGATGCTTATTAATGTTTTTTTTAATAACTTACCTGACACTGATAACAGAAGAGAAAAGTAGAGATAAAGTAACTGAAAAAGGTGTAACGGCTGGATCAGGAGGACACAGGCGCGGAGACAGTAACAGTTTTAAGAAGATTTATTTTGGAAGTAACCAGCAGGGGGGGTTAGGACCGTGATCCGGGGGGGGAAGCTGGCTGTCATGGGGCTCCAGGGAGAGAGCAACGGGGCAAGTCCAGGGAGCTGAGTGTGAGCAGGCTAGAGCAGGCAGGCAGAGGGGTCCGGGAGGAAGTGCTGGCGGGCGAGGGCTGGAGCTGGTGGCTGGAGTCAGGCCGGGAGAGCTGGCAGAAAAGACAGGAGTTTGCCAGGAAAAATGCAAAAAAGCGGAGCTGCAAACAGGTTAGCTTAGAGAGAGGACTGACTGTGTGGAAACAGAATCTACAATCTGGCAGTGTCTGGCAGGTAGGGCCGGGTATATGAAGAGCAGTTGATTGATGATTGATGGCAGCTGTGAATGCTGGTGATTGACTCCAGCACACCTGACTCCAACCCTGCAATAGACCAGCACATAGACAAGGGTAAAAGGGGAAAACAACACAAGGGCTAGAGGCCCAAGCAGGATCATAACAAAAGGAGGAAAGGGATTTTGCCTTATACAGTATAACGTATTTATGGAAAAAACAAGGTTTTACCCTGTAGTTAGCATTCAGAGATAATGTGTTTTCAGTCCAGATGTGGTCCTGCCCCGCAGAGAAAAATGTCAATGAAGTGCTGGCTCATTTTAGAGCTGCATTTTCTTGCTAGCAAAGGATCACCACAATGAAGAAAGCCTGATTGACACTTACCTTCGCTGTCATATCCTGGTAAATGGTTTTTCGTGAAGTTGTTGAATGAGGTTCCTGCTGATAACGTTTTCGAACACAAAGGTCCATTCTTACAAAAGTGCCTCAGTGCATTCAATGTGCAAAAAGGGTAGTGTTGGTCTCAAATGCTAAAGTATGTATAAGCATAGCCTATTTGCTCATTTAGTGCTCTTAAAAGCAGTCGGACCACCATTAAGCCTTTTTCATGAGGGAAAAGCAAAGGGCTAATTTATAAGAAATTCACTGGGACTAATATTTTATTTTTAACACCCTGTTCTTGTTTCAAAATGTAAATTTTTTAAAGTTTTTTTCCTAAAATGTTATATTGGTTCTTTGGAAATCTGATGAATGTAGGAATGTAACACCATGTTATTCATGGTTGGGGTGGGTGGTACATCGAATATACGCAATGTACATGCGATGTATCACAAGATGTTCTACACATAATTACATAAATCACATAAACACATAAATCATGTCACTTGATAAGTGAAGAATGCTTTATTTTGCATATCAGTAGCAATCCAGTATGTAGGTCAGGGGTGTCAAACTCATTTTGGTTCGAGGGCCACATACAGCCTCTCTGATCTCAAGTGGGCCGGACCAGTAAAATAATGGCAAAATAAAGTACATATGTCAAATCCAAATCTTTAGCTTTGTTTTTCAGTTATATGCTTTATAACTCAGCCTACATATGTAACCTACATTATCACGGATCACAAGGGATCTCTGTAGCCCCCAGGAAATGTCTTAGTAAAGGTTGCTGCTGGCCACGGGAATAGGAGGTGCGGCGCGGAGCGCCGCAGCAAAAATTTTGGGTGTATTTTGCTCAAAGATGCCAATACGCACTAATGAAATAAACAACTGTTTACACAAATACAACAGGCACTGACCTTACAGTTGTCCAATTTTGTTTACTATATGTACAGGGACACATTTTGTGCAAACATGCAGACAGTACAAAATACAATTAAAGAAAAGTGCAACTTCTACTGTTTTGATTTATTTTTAAATACAGAGGTTATTGGTTGTTTTGGAATACGTTTTTCCCAATTTAATTTAATTTAATTTAACTTACTTTTTTTTTAAATGCTCAGAAATGTGTGCTCTACAAGTCGCAGGCCGGATGTTTGACACCACTGCCTTAGACACTTGACACAATCAATCATCAATATTAGCATGCTATTTGGCCACATATATTGGCCTATTTACAGCCCTCAGAAAACTGACAGCTCTTCTTAGATGCAAGTTCATCAATTCATGGCTTAAAATCCTTAGCTGTAGAACTTTCAGGAGACATTCCTAGCTGTAAGCCACGTAAGTTTCCTAACAGTTGGGAGCGTATGCGACGTGCGGATATGACACAGGCTCCATGAAGACGAACCTTTTTTTTTTTTATCAGAATTGATTCAAATCGGCCGAATTGATTCGCGGGCCAGATCAAAACGTGTCGCGGGCCACATCTGGCCCGCGGGCCTTGAGTTTGACACATGTGATGTAGGTGATTAGTAGTAATGATCAGTTAATCAGTTATGAGTCGTTATAAATGTTCTTGTCTCCCCACCAGGCTTTTAACATGATCAGAGATAGGATAACCTTTATTTGATGTCAGTGAGCACTTATTCGGTTCCATTCAAACTCACATCTTTAGATTTTCCAAAGAAAGAGCATTTTGTCACGGTCAGCCATGTTTCCATTTTATACTAGTCTTATAGGAAGTATTACATGTTTTTACTGACACTCACTAATCGGACAGCTGCAGCTCCCAATTACTTTTCAAATTTCATCATTTTGAATGCAGGAAATGTGTTTGTATTTCAGTACATTTTCATGGGTATATTGCTACCTTTATGTGTGCAAAAGAGCTGATTACTTTTATCCACCATTGTTCTGCAGAAAATAGAGAAAATATTTAACTTTATTTGTGTTTGTTGATTGAAATCAGGGCTTTCTTCTCTTCAAAAGTCACAGTCTGGCGGGTATTTATTTCTGTGTAATAATGATACTTTATCTCTGTTTCATGATCCGGGAATGACAAGCAAAACATTTATTACATAAACTGTATGTAAATACAGAATATATACATTTATTTTTTGTATCTATTGAACTGCATTGATCATTGATCAGCCTGCTGCTGTTTCCTCGGTTTATATTTAATTAACTATGTATAACTTGAAACCCTTCTTTTTCATACAGCATTATGTGTCCTCAAAAC
The DNA here is from genome assembly GCA_949357725.1 of Hyperoplus immaculatus. Classification (NCBI taxonomy): domain Eukaryota; kingdom Metazoa; phylum Chordata; class Actinopteri; order Uranoscopiformes; family Ammodytidae; genus Hyperoplus; species Hyperoplus immaculatus. The sequence goes on along the minus strand of OX442355.1, from coordinate 12,061,880 downwards.
GCTTGCTTTTTCTTGAGGTAATTTATTTTCTCATTGAGGGAAGATGTGAATAATTAAATTAATTATGAATTGAGCTGCTTCAGTTTCTGGGTCCTGTTTTTGTTTTGTGTTTCAAGCTGGCAAGACCCGTTTGCAGATATAGGTTTTAGAAATAGCAAGGTCCAAAAATAGAGCCTGCTTTTAGTTCAGGGACATTTCCACCTGGAAAAGATTTCATTTAAGTTTTAAGAAGTTTTCAGAACAAAAATTGGACAACAATAGCTCTAAAACCATGTCCATCTGCCTCCTCTGGACTATTTGTTCCATAACCATCTCATGTCCAGTGCCTGAAACAATACATTCTTTCTGTTAATTTATCTCTCCTCCTCTATAGGTTAGCCAGCAATGATTATTTGCTTCTGTAGAACTAAATAGCGGACATCATGATGGATGGCCACTGTTTACCATAATGCAGTAATACATCTACAACCAGTCCACTAGTAACATTCTCTAGTTTGCTATTTCATGATGATTCAGATGGATTTAGCTGTCTGTCAGGTTTCATAGAGTTGTTGATAAATTTGACCGGAACTCAACGGGAGGGATAAGACTTCTGAACCACATTTGAATATCGAGCCAGTCTACTGCTGTTCCCTTTGTTTATGTTCCATCCTCCATTGCACTCACCCAGGGCATGTTTCTTCTCTGTACACCATCCAGGATAATAAACTCTGCAAACACTTTAAGAAACAGCCACAAAGGGGACAACAAATAAAACTATTGGAGAAAAAAATATATTTTCACTAATTCTTCTCTCCAGGCCATTTCAGCTATGCATAATGCTCTAAGTCCTGGCTGCCTCATCAACAACAAACCATGGGGGATAATCGGTCTCTCGGAACCACTGTCAACCTCATGACACTGTGACAAGACTTTGCTTATTTATTTTGAAACTTATCAGCCGTCACGCTTCTTCAACATGCCTGCTTTTTCCCTGTATCATTTATTTTCTTATCAGAGGCTGGCTGTTACTCACTAATTCTGTTGTGTCCCTTCTCGTCACTCTATATTACAGTACTATTTTAAGAATCATTAGGTCAGGTCGAGGCTTCAGAAGATTTTCAATTTGTCAGACTCCCTCGCTGACCTGAGCACAGACTCATTTGCCATAGCACGACCTCAGCCCTTTAGTAATGTAGAGTCACAGTCAGCTACCCCTGTTACCTTTCTCCCCTCTCTAATGGTTTAGAAAATGGACAAGACACTGCTGAACATACAGTATACTGAATTAACTTACTAACCTGTAAATCGCTCACATTTGTGCATCGCTGTTCGAGTCACAGGTGATACTGCTCAAGCAAACAACTACACCGTTCAGTGATTCAATGACTGAGCGTGAACTGCTGAATTAATTAATAAAATAAATAAAATAGATCTGCTTGTGGATTTAAAGCTGTGCTGTTTAACTGTGGTGTGTAGGGATGCAATAGGACTCAGCAAATACTTGGTTCACGGTATAGACGGATTATGAGATAATGGGCCCCTGGGCACAAACTCTTAAAGTGCCCCCCACTCGTCCCTTATCCAGTCAGGTACAATGACTTTTCCACATAGATACATACAATTAATGGCAACAACATATTAAGGAAGTCAGTGTTTCCCACAGGATTTTGGGATACTGTGGGAGGGACCCTGTACCTTGTTGTGGGGTCCGGGGGCATGCCCCCCCCCGGATTTTTTTTACCTTTTTAAAGTAAAATGCATCAATCTGGTGCACTTTAAGAGGAAGTTTTAGAGGCTTTATCAAATCCTGAGATGCAGGATTGTATTCTTAAACAGGCAGCACTCTTTACTTTGCAACTGTAAAAACAGTAGATTGGTCTGCAGACCCATGTTCTATGATGGAGGGGCCCATTTCAAAAGATAAAGGGTGGATAGCTACTTTTTATGAACAATTTATAATTCACACAAAGAAAGCTTATTTCTGTATGTGTGCGGGGGCCTTCAAGGCCCTTCACACATACAGAATACTAGTTGAGGGGCCCTTGATGATTTCTATCTTGTTCAATTTTAAGGAGTATCCTTATATTTAGGCTATTCCTTTTTGGACCCTGTTATTGACATCAGTGACTGAGCTCTTTGACTATGCAACATGAAAAGTTACTATCAGTACCTCTGGCTAAAGGACCCCTGGTCCACGGCCCCAAGTTTCAAGGTCCGGTGGAGATCGTTATAAACCAAACCTTTACTCCACTTTTCAAAGCCAAAACCGATACCGATTATCTTATTCTGTTCGTCCTTTCGGGCACGTTTCCTTTCTTTTTACGTTTCTATATTTTTTTTACTTCTTCTGCCATGTCTAAATAAATAGCCGAATAGTTATCCAAAGCATGTTTTCGTTTTTATGTTGGTCTGTCACTTCTGTCACTCACTTCCTGAGTGCCTACATCAATGTAGAGAGTAGAGCATGCAGCGACACAATCGTATTTAGAGAAGAAGTGGAATGGTTATTGTGGAAAAAGAGCCTGTGAAAAACAATGTAAAAAAACTTTATTTTTAAAATCTAAAAGCTAACATAGTACAGCTTTAAGTACCAGATATTAGTGAGGTTTGAGTGCATCACCCATAACACTTGGCTCTCAGAACAGGAACTCTGCTTCAATCCTTCTGAAAGATGTTCTCATCCTGAGCCTAGAGAACACTTTAATTGACAAGATTATGGTGTGGGTTTGTTCTCTTTGCTCTCAGAAATGCATTAACGTTGAATCCCTGAAATGTGAAATTTTCCAGCTCTGAGTGACGGAGTGTTCAAAGGTTTTATTAAAAAAACAAGTATAGAGTCACACAAAAATAATCCGACTCAATAATCACTTCTGCCTCACTACGTGTGGTGGTCTGCTCTCTTCTCTGTTACAGCTGATGTAGATATTTTGTATTATCATATATATGGTATTTCGTGCTGAGCTAGGATTATAAATCAATCGCAGCCTATATATAGTGAAAGAACAAGATACCTCCATGTTTTTCTTGGTCATCATCCTGGTGGATACAGATTGTCACTGTCTATATCTATACGCTGGTTAGGGCTGTAGCTTAGAAACAGTACAACGTATGTAAAATCAGATTTAAAACTATTTCAAATATGTCATAATATTTGCAAAGCAATGAGGATAATTGTTATTTTGTCACTCACTCACTCATCATCAACTGTTTATCCAAGGTTGGATCGAATATTCTCAAGGCCTCCTCCCAGCTGAACTTGTCTAAAACACCTCCCTAGTACCAGATGCCCCAACCACCTCAACTGGCTTCTCCTTTTGTTATTTTGCGTTGATCTCAAATAAAAATAAAAAAATACTTTTTTCATAAAAATAAGATAAGAAAAGACAAAACTTTATCGTCCACACATGGAAAATGTGTTAAGCATTACATGCTCCTACAATCCTTAACAACATTTGGCATGAAAAACGATATCTGCCCAAAAATATGTCATGAACACACAAACACATAATTCCAACAACCATTTGGACGATTAGGGGTATACTGTATACGAATATAGGGTAGCCTGAGTAGTGTGTGTGTATGTGTGACACTGTGTGTGTGTTTGAGTATTGGTAAATAACATAACATGAAAAACATTAATCATCTAAAACCCTGCAGGCTTAAAAGGATGAATCCCATCATGTCCTAAAAACATGAGATGTCTCCTGATGTTGCCTACAAAGCTTTCAGTCTGCCAAACGTTGTAACCATAGCTTGAGCAGTGCAAAGGATTAGATGACACATGTCTCTCATTTGTCGCATTCTTGTGATAAACATGAAGGTTGCTCATTCACTGTGCAGTACATTCTACCCTTCAGTGCAAAACAAGGAACACTACTCTAGTCATGTTAATTAAAAAGCCCTGTAATGGATCTGCACTCAGAACCACTCATTCTTGTAATTATACACCTGCGTACCTTAGTTATTCAGGACCACTTTAAGAATCCTAAGAATGTTCATGCATACTCACAGGGGTTTTAATCCCCTTTAAAATCTAAACGAGGAGACTTGTCATTACCCACCTGGTGGAGGTCTATATCGTGCATTGACACCCCTGGTGTGTAAAAGTGACAAGAAATTTCTCCACTAGAAGGAATTATGGAACCATAATGTTAGTTGGAATCATTGTGAAGTAGCCTAATAGGCATAGTGACATTTCCTTTAATTTAATTTTCCTTTATTTATCCTCGAAAGATCATTGAGGGGTGATCCTCTTTTACAATGACGTCGAGTCAATTACAGATAAACAATATACAATGAGAATACACAACAAGCTTACAAAGAGACAACAACAATTAAAACATTCAGATCAATTGAATAAAGCAGAACAATAGCCTAATTAAAACAGTTACAAGTGGAGTGGGGCTGATTCAAAATAATAAGTTTAAATTGGTTAACAGTTATAAGTGTATTTATTTTAATTTGATGTTGTAGGCTGTTCCAGCAACTACAACATCACATCACAACTGGGGCTAGCCTATTGCCTCGTTTCCACCGAGTAGAGCGGGTTGGAGTGGTTCGGTCCGGTTATTTTGGCTTTCCATTTGCCAAAAGTTGGGTAGGGTACGGATATAGGCGCGCCTAACTGCTCTAATGCCTCGTTTCCACCGAGTAGAGCGGGTCGGATCGGAGCGGTTCAGTCCGGGTACTTTGGCTTTTCATTAGCCAAAAGTTGGGTAGGGTACGGTTTAAGCGCACCTAACCGCGCTGAGCCGCTCCTAATCTCAGTACTCCTCCGTAGGGGTACTAGCCGCCTGAAAGGGTGCCTGTCTCGGCTGTTCTTTGTTGAGCCGTGGGTACAGAAGGCGAGGTAGCTCGACTCGCTTCCAAACAATTCCAAGCACTCGCGATTTCAAAAAATTATTGTATTTATTTCACAGCTCAAAAAGGAACAAAACTTTCTTCTAAATAAAGGAAAATATACTGGCAAACAAATAAATCTTTGAAGGCAACGAGTGAACTAAAATAAGCGGTCGAAAGACTTTTTTAACCCACCGCCTCTTTCCCTTGACACTTAGCTTTTCATCAAAACAATACACACACCTGTCCTAAGTACCTGAGCGGTGCGTAAAGCCGTGCGTATTATTATTATTATTAATAATAATAATAATAATAATAACAATAATAATAGTAGTAGTAGTAGTATTAGTATTATTATTATTATCTCTGAGGCTCATGAAGAGAGTAGTCTTCGTCAGGTTAATATAAAGTCTACATTTTCTCTCTCCTTCAAATGACTGTTGGTAGATATGGATAATATAGGCCTACACTATATTGCCAAAAGTATAGTTCAGTACCAGTGAACTGACTATGGAAGTACGTTTCCTACTTTTTTAAATAATGTTTACTGATCGCAATGAATGATTAAGTGATTGATAACACGTTTGGGGCAGTAGTCATCGGTTTCTACTCCATCATCCAATCGTATCCCTCTTAGGCCCTGTTCTCACGGTGAAAACGTGACAGTTTTCCCGTTTTTGGTTTAAAAAAAAAACCCGTTCAGACACAATTTATCTGACATCTTCACCCGTGCACATGTTTTCAGAGGAAACGGGACGAAATCGATGTAGTAAGCATGCCAGGCCAGCAGTTGGCGGTACAAGGTAGTAGTAGATAGCTTTTCCGGTACAATTTGATGCATAAAACCTTACTGAAACCGAAAATTAATGCCACTAACGTTCATAAAGCGGTTGGTGTAAGCTTGGGGTTACAAGTATTGTAAATGATAAGCTTTCTGTCCTCTTATTTCACCGCATTGAACTCGTGAAAACAGAAGACATACTGATAGTGAAGGGGCTTTGTGAGCGGCTACTTTTCCTGTTTGGCGTACTTCAAAATAAAAGTCAACTCACGTTTGTCCAGTGAAATGCTGTTAATGTTTAGCCAGTGAAATGCTTTTACTGTGAAGCCGTAGCCTTAATGCTCCTTCAGTTGAACAGTAACTTAACCGCTGCGCGCTGAACTATGGATAGTGTTTTTTAATGTAGAGAGAGCCGTGTCCACAAGTTTATTTTGCTAGAAAAAGCGGCAGAGCACAAATCTTTCCCCAGACAAAGTGGCGGGTGCATGGTATCAATAACTTACTAATAGACTACAGACTAAATTGGCGAGTGTTATATGCCTATTTAAGCCCTGCACGTTATGTTGTCTTCTAACTTTATAACTCGCGTGTGGGTATTGACAGCAAATGTTATAGACTATGCATAGGCATATGAAGTGGAGCCGTGACGTCAGCGTTATCTGGGGAAATGTTTTCGGTGTTCACATGAAACCAAAACCTTTGTGTTTTCCAAAAAATCCTCCCTGGGAGTAGATCTCAAAAACTTGCGGTTTCATGCCAGCGTTTGCTGTTTTCATGGACATGATATAGTGCAACCGCAGGAATTTTTCCGCGTTTGCACCGTTTCGTGTTGCCGTGAGAACAGGGCCTTAAACTAAAAAAAACAAAAGAACACTACGCATCTCTTCTGCGCAGACTCGGTGGAAGAGCCAGGTCTTCCGTCCCACAGCGGATTTAAGTCTCTATAAAGGTAAAAACACAACGCTCTTGGGGTCATTTATGCTATTCTCGATGGTCTCACGTGTAGATAACCTTTATATCGTTCACTGTGTATGTGTAGAATATCAGCGCTGTTTCGATAATGTTTCCCTGATCTCCACTTATGTTGTTATGCTAACCGGTGAAAAGCTAGCTTATCTAGCTAGCATCACCAAGTAATGGTTAGCCTGCTGGCACCTTCCTCTTAAGCTAACGTGAGCTTTTGATTCATTCGGCACGTCTGGTTCTGTTACGTAATGCCTTTTATGCTGATCACATTCAGACTTCCGACCTCGGAAAGGTTTTTGTGGACCCAAAACACAAGAAACAGATTTGAATGACAAGTGAACATTGTCTGCTTTTCTAGCTGTAAGAATGAACTGTTGCTCTTTGCAAACCTCTGTCGTCTGCATTATAGCGTGGAGTAAGTGTGCACTGTATAAAATGATGATGCTTTGTGGTGCATTGTAACTAAATGCATTCATAGATTAGTAAAGACACTGGGATTGCTTCCAGATGACCTCCGACGGTTCATTTGTTTTGTACACAGACTGTACAAGGGAACGGAAGTCTTGATGTCTAATGTAATTGGTTTTGGTGCTGCTACTTAAACTAGGCTACCTACTAGGAAGTCATTAACAACTAATTGCTATCATGAATTGTAATGATATTTAAACGCTTGCAGCTGGTGTTACATGACATTCTGAGGACAAATTTAAACTTCAATCTTTAATCTTCCCGTGGCTGTTCAAATGTTAAAATTGATTGTCATGACTGACTATGCTCCATATTTCCCTCCCTTTGGTTTTATGTCACCTCTACAACAATCTTAAAAGGCACAACATCATAACAAAGAACTGTACAGAATACAGATTATTATGTTGGTGTGTTTTGTTAGGGAAAAGACATGTGTAAAAAAAATAAATAAAAAAAAAAAAGTCAGAAACTGAGAAATACAATAAGTTTCCACCGTTGCTGTTGGGGAGCGCTTCTATGTTCACACAGCTGTTGGTCCCACATTTCTAAGTAATCCAACAATATAATAGAGAATAGTATTTCTGTGTGAGATTGGGTGTGTGTCAATCCTATTCTAACCTCTCCCTGTCCCCTTACGCTAACCACCCAGCTGTGATGCCTGAACCTAATTAAAGGCAGAGTGCAATCAACTAACATACTTGGTTCTGAAATAATGCACTGCTTTGATAATTGCAAACCTTTTGCTTGCCATTTTTTTTTTTTTTTTAGATTTTTATTTTTGCATTTTTATGCTTTATTGATAGTGTAGAGACAGAGTTGAAATGGGTCAGAGAGGGGAGTGACATGTAGAGAACGACCGTGAGCTGGAATCGAACCCGGGTCCGCTGCTGGCCGACGCCCTACCAACTGAGCTAAGGGCGCCCCCTTGCTTCCCCTTTTTGTTCTGAAGACGAATATGAATTTGATACATTCTCCTTGTTTATTTGTGTTTGTGTTTGCACCAGCTCTCAGGAGCTCATAACCACCAGTAAAGCTGTATAAGCACCGGGTTGACGGGACCGAGGGAAGTGGCACGTCGTCGTACGGAGAGCTTCCCGCTGACATCGCCATGAGTTACAAACCCATCGCTCCAGCGCCTTCTGGCTCCAACCACACACCTCCAGGTTCCTACTCCACACAGCCACCATGTTGTATTTGCATTTTCAGGCCAGTTGTCTTTTCTCTACATTATATCGCATATAAAATGTTTTATACCAGGGCAATTGGAAATAATTCTGGTCAACAGTCTTTTTTTTTAAATTTTTTTTTTTGGCATTTTTATGCTTTATTGATAGTGTAGAGACAGAGTTGAAATGGGGCAGAGAGGGGAGTGACATGCAGAGAACGACCGCGGGCTGGAATCAAACCCGGGTCCGCTTTGTTCTGGTTTATTTGTGTGAGGGAACCTTATTCTTAGATTAGATCAAATCTTTCAGGAGTCATTTTTCTTATTGTTGTGCTTGTCATGGTAGTCACAGCTACTATTGCTTCTATTCTACTCTCTCTGTCCAGGGTCTTCTGTGCCCTCTCCATCCCTGCCCTCGTCATCCAACTTTAGGCCGGCTTTCAGTGACTTTGGCCCACCCTCTATGGGCTTTGTTCAGGTATGTCTACACAAACCAGCAATCGCACAACAACACACTACAGCGAATAAGCTCTGACTGTGTGGCCATTGCAGGTATTTATTTATTTATTTATTATTCTTCTTCCGGACAATTACACACAATACACAATTTTCTCTTTGCATATTCACACATATTACTTTGTGTTATCGTCCGAAGGTTGGCAGGAGAAGCCAAAGGCTTATCAGGTCCCGCCCCCACTGCCATAAGATTCAGATACAAAGATACACAGCTACTGATACAGTTAAAAAAAAAAAAATGTTTTAAGAAGATGCATTCCAATACACAGACAATTTTAGGTCTCCTTATTCATTGACAGTGTACACCAGACATGCTTTCCATTTTCCTCTCTGCCTGTGACAATGCAGATAGTGATATGGCCTTGTCCATTTCTTCTCTGGTAGTCTAAATACATCTGCAAAAGTATTCAAAACAGTCAGTCTGTCTGCTGACCTCGGCTGCACGCCCATAACATGCAGTGTATTTACTAATTCTTCAGTCAGTGAATGAGTTTTTTTTTTTTTTTTTTTTTAACCCATTGATGACAGCTGCTGCGCGATGCCACATTGCCTCTCCTGCCTGATGCTGCATCGTGCAGCATTGTTACTTTATCTAATTTTCATGGCATGCGCAGCATAGAATGCACTGTCATTGGTTCAAATACACATGAGGTGGGTTTTGTTGATTTTTTTAAGACCACGTGATCACCCAAAAGTTGTGTGGTTTGGCGAAAATCAAATCAATCAAAAAAATAAAAAATAAAACTAAATAATAATAAAAAAATAAGCCGGCTGTGTCAGCGATAGTGTATTACAGAACAGTTAGTGGCGTTTGGTGCGCAGAATCAAGGTCCACTATAGGCTACTGACGAAAATCACACTAAATATTTTATATTATTTATTCTTTTTTTTCTCCCCCATCTAATTTTGACGATTTTTAGAAAAATTTGTTGGTGTGTAAGCGCTAAGGGAGCATGTTTAAATAAAACCTGTGAACCTTAACTTTTAAATGTATTTTATTTCATGTTTCTATGTGCTACACAGGCTTAGATATTAAGGTTTTGGTAGACTTGACAATTCGTACTATTTTTTCAGAAAACCCTCAGGCATTAAGGACATGCATCCTAGATTGCCATAGTCATCAATGGGTTAAGTAAATCAATGTTTGTATCCCCACAGATAAATATCTTCTTTTGATTTGCCTTTGAAAGTAATTCTCCCATGTATTCTATAAAGTCTTCCATTTTTGAATCGGGTGTTCTGTACACACATTTGATAATTAACATTTATCTTTAATTTGAATAAATATATATATATTGGGGTGGGTAAAGGGTGTCTGACCCCGTTTCCACTTGGCATTAACATCTGACTTTTGTAATCGGATCACATGAATAAAGCTCTAACTACAGGTGAAAACACTCTCAAGACGCATTGAGATCGGTTCACAAAAACCACATTCGGAGGTGGTTTACGTCCGTTGTGACCGTTGTCTGCATTCATTTGGTAGTGGAAACAGCAATGTGTTTTTTATCCACATTAGGCAGAAATACGTTGAAAATGCAGCTTTTATAGAAGCCTCATGAACGTTAGTTGCATCCGCCAGTATTGCAAATGACAAGCTTTCTGTCCTCTGTTTTCATTTCACTGCGTAAATCTGAAAACACGGAAATCGCTGCTATTGACTGGAGAGCTGCAAGGCAACGACTTCCTGTTCTTATCTGCTTAAGAATAAAAGTCAACTCGCGTTTGGCTAGTAACAGGCGTTTAATGTGAAGGCGCACAGGAAATATTCTGTTCGCATATATGCAGTATCTTAACTGCATACAGAAAGCCGTGTAGGCTACTGGTGGTGGTGACAAGAGTGTAGCAGACGTTAGAAAAGCCGCCCGGCAAACACACATCTTTCACCAGCCAAAGATGCGTAATACCTTACTCGCCTAAGAGTTTTTACTTTGATATACTATCTATGATATTTCCCGCATTTGGCGAGTGTTAATGTAGAGCCCTCTAAGCAGTGTTGTGCATCGCTCCTCCTTGTCTAAATGAGACAGTAGCCTATCTCGTCAACCTAGACTTGTAATTATCTTCGCACGTAATACATTTTAATAGCAAATGCGATTAAAACTGTGGCACTGTATGTTTACTTGTTTGAACCCCACCGGTTAAAAACAGCAATGCAAACGGAAATGATGTGCGTGTTGATTTAAATACAGCGTGGGTAAATGGAATCGGATCACAAGTAGACACAGAAGTCACATTTGAAAATACAAGGGGGAACACACGGACTGAGAGCTGGCCATTTGTAACCAGATTCAAAAAGTCAGATGTTAATACCAGGTGGAAACAGGGTCTCTGACTCTTGCTTGATTGAAGTGCATCTAAAATAAGATAAAAAGTCACAGTGTTGCTGCTGCATTTCTACTTTGTATCAATTTGATTAAATATCCATGTCATATTGTTAGTCTATATTTTCACTTTTTCTTTGTCTGAACTTGTGATGTGGATTTCCAGCTGTGACCAGTCTTGACAGATCTTTTTTCCCTCTCCCCAAACCCTTCATGTCTGTGAACCTACTCAAACAGCCTGTCAAAGTGTCTCAGGGGTCCACCTACAGTGAACTTCTGTCTGTCATTGAGGAGATGAGCCGTGAGATCAGGCCTACATACGCTGGGAGCAAGAGCGCTATGGAGAGGCTAAAGAGAGGTATATTTTCCTCACATATACATACCTGCTTTCTGTGAAAGTAAGGATGTGTCAGTGTTGTGTACAGAATATTGATTAGAAGTGCTGTACTGTTGCTGCTGTCTGCTGCTATATTCTTATGCGCTTTCATTGTGAAAATCAAGGCCAGAAAGAGCTGTGACGTTGGTTATTGAATAATCCAACTATATAGGGTGATGTCTTTTGTTTGCGTTGTGCCTGGAGTTTGTGACCAACCACTTGTCCGTGTCCCTGGGCATGGTATGTCCCAAACAAGCACTGCACTAGTAAAATGAAACTTCTAAATCTCTCCTTAGTGAAGGCAGGCCTGACACAGGATTTTCTTTCTGTGTAGAATTGAAGTTTTATTGTAAAATGTTTTAAACTTTTAGATAATTAAACCTGAACAATTGTTTTTAACCCCAATGTTTTGCATGTAAGGATCATCGGTTGTCTATTTGGATTTCTGTTGTTGGAGATCAGTTTGGTAGAGGCATCTTACAGAGAATAAGAAAGAAGAATCCCATGTAATAGAAAACTTGAACTCTACCAATAGGATAAGTTTAAAACAGCTGACAGACAATTCGGTAACAATGGCAACCATTATTGCTTTGGATGCATTATATTTCTGTAGTGGAGGTTAACTCAGACAAGGAAGCAATTGCTGCTAAAGATATTTTGCGTTTATCTCATTGACGTCAAATTGTGGATTTACCCTGCACCTTGTGTCTGTTGTTCTCAGGTATTATCCATGCCCGTGCACTGGTCAGGGAGTGTCTGGCAGAGACTGAGAGGAGCGCCCGCACATAACCCTTTGGAAAGGTCCCTTCACCCCTCACTCTCTCTCTGTAGAAGCCTGTTGTCATCAAGACTGTCTGTTTTACCACCATTTTATATCTTCCCACCTGTTGCACTTTCCTCGCTGGCGTTTTATAGGTGATTTATGTACTTCTTGTTTTCCCTATTCACTGCATTCCCTTACACCACCATTTTAATAGCACACTTTCTGTGACCCGTGAGGTTTATGCAAAAAGCAGTTTTGTATCTCTTTTGAATTTAAATGTGTGGCGATTTTCACCACATTTTTAAGTAGAGCTGTGGGTAAAAACCTTAATAAAATGGATGGGAATATTTAAGGGAATATTTGTTCAATATTTGCAATTGACCAAGAACGTTTGTTTTTGAAAACAATGACATAGATGTTCCAACTGCACCTGAGCTCAAGTTTCTATCCTGAACTTCAATATTAAACCACTGATTGTGTTTTTGTTAATCTGAGCATCTTGGCTGTACCCCATTTCCATTCACCATTGCTTTGATTTCATCATACTTTCAGTGTAAAACACTAATGAGATGTTTCTCAAGAACTCTGTACATCTTAAGTCAATTTGTTATTATGGAAATTTTGTAAACCAGATTTTTGCAGTTCGGTATGTATATCTTAATTAAATAACATAAAAAACACTGTCGGTGGGTGCTCCTGTTATTGAAACATGATTTATGGATTGCTAAAGAACTAGGATAAGACATTTTTTTTCTGATTATCACCTAGTTAGTCTCGCAAAGCCAGACCAAACTACAGCAAGTAGTATGGTCTGGAAGCACTCCGTTTAGAGCCGTCTATTCGGGGGGAAACTGGGCTGGCCTGTTTTTATTTATTTAAACCAATCACAATCATCTACGGCGGGGCTAACCCCGGGAAGCAGCCAATGGAGGCGTAGCGTTGTTTGCCGACGCCAGCGCTTAATAGACGCTGGCGGGAGTGGTCAAGCCAGACTATCACCTAGTCAATTATATGCTGGGGGGGGGGGATAAATACATTTATTTGCAGTTACATAATCACAACATCTCACACATTGGGCTATCGACCCACTGCTTCACACTTAGAGCAGTGAGTCACTCTTTCTAAGCAATTGAAGACGATACAAAGTGTTTTGCTGGGTACATCTTGACAAAAACATAATTGTAGTATTTCTAACATATGAAAGAGGTACATAATAGAAAGCAAAGAGAATACAAGTCCATCTGTGTTCAATATTGTCACAAACAGTTTCCCACTGATATCTTATCTACCAGGATAAAATGGTCTCCTGCTTATTCCAGTGCTGCTGCTGTGACCAAGATGGAGAAGGAGAGAGTCTTGTTGGTGCAATGCAGAGGTGTGCAGTGCATGTGAGTATGTGATGTCCCTTGGAACCAAAAATAAAACGATTCCTGGGATTTCTGTCCGGAATCATTGAAAAGGTTGTTTGTGAAAATTGCAATACCATGGCAGCAAATCCTGTGAAAAATGGTGCAAAGGTGGTAACAGTATGTAGGGAGCCAATTACTTTGAGCAAGTTATTCACCAAGAAGAACATTTAGAAAAAGGTAAGAAAATAATCAGAGCTCCCTCTGGGTAAATAATGATAAATGATGTCAGCGTGTCCTAATCAATAAGTCTGGATTTTTGCAATTAACCAGAGAGGAATAAGCAGGAATGCAAATGGCACCTTTCTCTATATGCATCAATTGTTGGTGCCTTGGTGTGTACCAGACAGTGCGTGGGTATGTTTCTGCGTGTTATCGTGGTAGAGTGCTTGGCTTGGGCGCACGGGCAAAACGGAATCATCAGCAGTGTCTACTGTGTCTCCTCCATCTTGAAATTCACAGGCATCCTCTTTTTCCAATTCACTGTGGGAGATTCAACCCTGTGAAAAAGAACAGCAGATATTTGATTCATCTCTTGTTACAATACATAAATAAAAAATTATGTTGCTATTAAAGAAGTAAGTGATATTTTTTGTTAATATAAGTGTTTAATCACGCTATATTCATATAGCAATCACTTAAACAGTATGCGCAATTCAAAACACAGGTCTCCCAGTAATTCAGCTTTGCCGTAATTGCCAGATACAATTTTGAGTATCCCGCTCGTTTTTATCCAATCAGTAGACAGAGCGCAATAAAGAGGCGGGTCGCTGTGCCCGGGAACGATGACCCACTGCTCTCCATCGTGGCGCTATTTCACGAAGACGGCTGTGTGTTCATGGGGTAGGGACGAGGGAGAAGACCGCTAACTGCAGTCACTGACAGGAAGTTAGCTAAAAAGGACCATATCACTTACTTCTCCCTTTTTAATTAAAAAAATAACAATTCAAAGTAGACTGACTGTAGTGGCAGTGGCAGGTTGCGCATTGAACAGGCCTTTGTAACGACCCTTTTCCTCCTTTTCTTTGGTGCGAATTTTCTCCTCCATGATCCTCAGCTCTTTGGCAACGGACAGTTCCAGAGAGGGGTCCAGGTCCAGCACCTTGGCAAAGTCCGCCCGAGCCTCTGCCTCATTCCACACTGCAGCGTGGGCCTTTGCACGCTTGTAGAAGGCCTTCACATTATCTGGGAGGTCGGAGACATGGAAGATTAATTCAAATTCTTTAAATGCTTAGCAATGCAAATTGGAAACGAGACCAAGCACATCTTTATATCAACAGCCTAATATGATAAGCAACTACCAGCATTTACAGATGGGGCTAAACAAACCTGTGACAACACACTTTATGCCATTTAACTGTGGAATTACAGTTTTATTGTTTTGTTTCATGTCTGGCTCGGTTGGTGAGTCAAAGACACATTTCAACCCCGGTAGACAATATAGATATATTCTATTATACAACAATAGCTTTCAGGATACTGCAGATTATTAAGCCTCCAAAAAAGGTTTGTGATTGGCAGCATTGTTTAGACACTGTATTACAGTATACTTATCTGTTTTAAGTTTTTATAAATTAAGTAAATCAAAGACCCAAATGATCATATCATTCACAAAAAAAAAAAAATGACACCCGAAAAAAGTAGTTGTGCGGATGGATAAACACAGTTATTTTTTTTGTATGTCCTTATAATCATAGTTCAGTATTGGGTGATCACCGTTCTATAAACTCCAGTGAAGGGATGAACATCATTCCTTCAAAAGATAATCCCTCATTTGATGGTTGTGGAGGTTGCTGTCAGTCGAAGAAGCAGTGTTTTCTTCACTAACATCACAACAGGTCAAACGCACCAATCCCAAATAGACAACTAACTTTTCAAACATGACAATCTGTAGGAGCAACAGAAAGCTATTGGTTCTTGTACAGTTCCAACAACAAAGCCTCACCCTCATATTTAAAGATCACAGATGTACAGTGCTCGATGACCTCGTAGTACTGGCCCTGGAGCAGCTTACACTGGCAGTAGTTGAGGAGCAGCGGCGTGATCATTTGGTCCAACTTTACCCATGCTTCATCTCCAGGATGCTCCTGGAAGAAGTGACAGAGAAGTTAGGGAATGTTGTTGCCAAATTAAGTATTAAAGGTGCATGTGCACTATGCAGTTCCAGGGGAAGGGGATTTGTTTACATTTGTAGAGCCTGCAGTTAGTTTACAAACCCTATTTTCTCTATATATAATTCTTAGTATTGAATCGTTCTATCATCATAAATCAAACAAAACTGTTGGCCATCCTGCTGTCAACAACAACTGTGAAACAGTAACTTTTAAGGTAGCTTGTTGTTAACAGTGTTGTTAACAGTGTTAGCGATCCTATTTTCCTCCGAGTAAAGTTTGTACATCAATTATGAGAATATACCTTCGAAAATTCTCATTTTTGTGACACCCCCAAAGTTAGATAATGCACCTTTAATACCAAAGAAAATGGATACAAAAAAAACTGGACCCTCTCTTGTATTTAACTGTGCCCTAACCTTCATCTGTAGGTTTTTGAGGCAGGCGATGCCGTTGTAGTACTTCTCCGTGGCTTCCTTGATTTGGCCCTGTTTGAAAAGCATGTTGCCCTCCTCGTGGATCTGTGGCACCAGGCCCAGTTTCTCTTCGTCGGTCATAGCCCACACGTCAAGCTGGTATGATCCTGGAGGCAGAACCTGAGCAGAGAAAGAGATTGGAGAGCAGTGTTAGCTGGGCTCACACTGTAGGAGGGTAAAACTGCAAATGCTTTTGGTTGCACAAAGCAGCCCTTGCTTATATGTACAGTATATTACTGTAAAAGTTTTTGAGTTACACTTCCATAGTCTATTAAAGTCCATTACAATACTGTATACCTGCAATGATTCTGGACATAGTGTGAGGCTTAGAAACTATGCGCTATGCTGGAGAATGCTTGTTGTCAATATGTTTTTATCATGCCTAAATCAGTAAATATCTCATCACTGTCCCACTGCCGGTCCCTACTGCATGTGCGTAGAAAAAGAGATGGTGGATATGAGGATGTATTCACTGCCTTTGAAAATAAGCGTTCTCCGGAATCGCTGACACCACCTTTAATTTAGAGAGAGAGGTTCTTGCACAACAAGGTTTTTGTTACAACATTTCATATTTGGAGCTTTTGCTGCTTTTGTAAAATAAAATATCCGTATTGAAGAAAAAAAGTTAAATAATTTTCTCTAAATAACACACCAGAAAAGTAATTGGTATCCAAAACCTCATGGTATTGTGTTGGTGCTGGAACAGAAAAGAATCAAAGTAACATGCATACCTGCAGCAGCTCGATGGTGAAGACCAGAGGCTGTGGACTGGCTTGAAGCTGATCCAGGTCCTTGTGACCTAGAGAGTGATGGGAGTGGATCTGGGCGATCCCACAGCAATGCCTCTGGCCTTCCAGGGGATCCTTACCAGCACTGATGTTTCTCAAAGACTGAGACACCAGCGGGTACAGTGCTGTGTGCTGAGGGGGTTAACAGAAGTGGTCAATGCAAAAGAAAGACGACTGCTGCCCTATCACATCCCATATAGTCAGCTCACTAACCTTAGTGTCACAGGTAAATTCCGACATTTCGCCTTCTCTCATGGTGATGACCACTCTCTCCCACGCAGCTAGTTTAAACTTTTTGCCCAAGATGAGCTCCATGGGTTTGTTGTTCCCCCCCATGGATCTGGAGTCGTCCAGTACTGTGCCATCGCACATGCTGGTGCGATAGTGGAACACCACCTGGTTATACAGAGATAGGGTGAACACGGACATTAAACACGTCTCAATAGAACCATTCGTTTAAAATAACAATGTAGCGGATTTTGTTTACTAGAAACAAAAAAACAATCTCCGATACTCACATAAACCCTGAAATTCATCTACACCCTTATCATATTCTGACCAATCACAACAATGTACATTTGATTGATACTGTATGTCGTCCAATCGCGTTCATAAACACACGCCATCCTGTCCCGCCTCCGTACTTTCCATCAGATGAAAAAAAATATGAGGAAAAAAATCCCGGCTAGCACGACTAAAAACGGCCCGAATAAAACCCAAGGTTATATCACCACAAAGGCAGAATAGGTCACGAAGTTGCATTCTGTGTCTCTATACAAACAACATACATTTGGTGCAACAGTAATAACTGACAGCGTTTCGGTGTGTTGTTTTCCAATATGTAGCTGTTGATAGCATTAGCTAACTAGCTTCGTCGCATTTCTTAAACTATTTCCGAGTACTGGACTCAACTAGTCCGACCTCAGGGACTGCAGTTTTACCTTTGTTCCATTGGGAAAGGTCGACAGTTCCCCTTTACCAGGGCTGATCAATTTCTTTCCTATTCCTTCTTCGAGAAGCTTGCGTGCCTCTTCCTCCATCCTTGAACGAGTCTCAGTTCACGACAAATGACGAGGTTTGCCGAAGCCCTTCGTTTCGTGACACCCCAACTCAGGCCTCAGAGCGCCCTCTACATGTGGACTGCTGAAGTGTCAATATATCAGATGCGGAGGGACTGCGATAAATTTTTTGTTTTTACCACTAACATACTGTTGTGTGCACGACAAACCAGTTCATGGGCTTGACATAATCAAATCTTAACTCACGGCTTATGCTACAATTGAGTAGTTAACTAGGCCTATTGCTTTTTTCAAGTAGCCTACACAAGTAGCCTACAATTTGTAGGTGCTTTCCGCACGTTAATTTCATGCTATATCAATACATTCCACATGTATTGTAATACTATTCATTCAATAATATGAAAAGTAACTTAGTTAGGCCTACTTTATGAAGTATTTTTTATAAAACAAAATCTATGGTTAGCTTATGAAAGTGCATTAGAAGAATTTTCTTGTTAACTTCTAGTGGTATGAAGTCACATGGATTTAAAAGGTTTGCTTATAGCATTGAAATACAACATAAGAAATGTCCACCCCTCGTTTTGAAAACTCTCTTCACTGACACAAAGTTAAATGTACAAGTTTTATTGTAATTTCACAGTCATTATTCACACAATATAGAAAACACAGGCAAGACCATTATCCTTCTTTGTTGTGTACACATACAGCAATGTCAGTTCATGTAGTGGAAACATAGTCGAGGCACTGAGTGGTTGAAATAGTAGTGGTCATTACAATGACAAGGAAAAACAAACACAGGACTATACAAGTGACAAAATACAATTCATTTTAAGAGAGTAAACAAAGAAAATAGTGAAAATGTAGAAGACCATAAAATGTCATTTTTCAAAATAAGGTAGGTAGAACAGTTTGAAGCCTCTTCTTCCACGGACAGCACAGCTGATGTATATGACATGGTACACTAAGGGAAAAGCAGAAAAACACACTGTATATGTCAACAAAGCAATTCATGAATTCACTGGTTATAGGCCGGGATCAGGCAAAACAAATGTTCTTGGAACCAAATTAATCAATTTACCCCCAGGTATGAAGAGAAGAAATCCGGGGATAAAGAAAATAGCACTTGAAACACCTGAAAGGAGAGTTTCAGTTGTTACAACCCACAATGACACTAATCAATGCAACCACACAGACTTACACAACACCTGCAATAACAGACTTATTGTGTCATCTCTGGACACGGAAATCCTAAAGTTTTCCTACATTATTTTGTGTCCTTACCTGCATTTGGACTCAGCTGTATGACGACACCCGTGAAAATAAGAGCTGCAAACGAACAATACAAAAGCACATTAGTGCGAGAAACACATTTTATATATTATATTCTTTAAACATGTTTTTTTCATAAAATCAGATAACTGTCAAAAGGATCAACAATGGGGCAAAGTTCAGTTTGCCACACATGTCACTGAATGACACAACACTGAACAAACTACGTGGTTAAAACTTGCAAAACTCTTCAAAGCATTATGTTGATTTGGAGATAAGGGAGCTCATGAACAGTTTGTTATGAAGCATAATGTGTTGTTCTGTTTAAATATGAATAGATCGATTTAAATGTAATTTTAAACATTTTACCCAGGGACAAAACACCCTTTTTAATAGGAAAACAGTGTGATGTTGTAAAAGGTTGTTGTTCATCAGAAATGATATCTAGAACCTTCAAGGATCAGAACCTGGGTGGACAACCTGCTCAACTACCCACTGGAAAGCTACAGGGGGCCAAATTGCAAATCTGTGCCACGGTTTAAGGCAAGGGTAACATTTAGAATGTTAAAGGTGAAGTAAGCGGTTTATTTATGTTAATATAAGTGTTAAATTGCTCTTTATTCATACAGTGATCACTTTCATAATGTGCGCGTTTCATAAAGCCGATCTCTCAGTCAGCTACACTGCATGTAATCGGTAAATAAACTTATTGGAGGATCCCGAAATTGATATCCAATCACAAGAGAGAATGGTACAAACCGGCACCCGTCTCACTCATGGTCTCACTGCCGGTGCACGCCAGAGCGACAGATGGGTGAATGTTTATGCGCCTACAATGGCGGAGCAGGTAAAAATCCTTCCCAATGTCTGTTTTGATGGTTTTTATCATGTTTTATCACACTTATGGATCTGAGATGATGCTAGATAACTCGCTGCTTGAAAACCGCAGTGCATTAATGTGGTGACGTAGGGACGAGCAAGGGGACTGCTAACTGCAGTAACTGACAGGACATTAGCTAAAAGAACCATTCCGCTTACAGCACCTTTAAACTTATCGATATCATCATGAATCTTTGCCTGTAAAACCCCTTTGTTCCCTGGGTAATAAGTAAGAAGTAAATAACTCTGCTTACCAACTCCAGTGATGAGGAGAAGGAAGGAGGCAAGAACGACCCTTCTGTTTTTCTTCACCAGCGGATGGGACACCCACCTGAGCAACACATTTTTTATCTATTTAATGCAACTGTGTTTCGATGTTGTTTGTGTGTTTTTGTGAATGAGTTGTTTGAACTCACCCGCAGCAGTGCGCGGAAAGCTGTGTGACTGAACTCAAGGTGCTGAATGACCACTGAGAGCTGCAGTATGAAAGAGTCGCAGGGTCACTGTAGAGCGAGCAAAGAAACAGACTGTATCTCAAATTCAAAAGTATTTGGAAGCAAAAAGTCACATCAATAGTCCGACCTACTGGACCCACCTGATTTTGAAGAAGTTATTGAAAGAGGAATTTCTGCCCAAGACGTCTTCATTTTCCAGATTCTAAAAAGACAGACGATAGAAGGAGTTGCAGTTTCCAGTAAACAACACATAGCCTCATAATAATGCATACCAGTGGGCGTATGTGTACCTGATACTTCAGGTTACTTTGCTCTAGGGAGCCAGCGGCAGCAGGCGAAGGATGGCCCTGATTTTTAGAGAAAGTTAGAGGACCGAATGTCATCTCTCCTCCTTCTCTGTCCCGGTCTTTGTTCTTCCATCCCTCTGCCTCTCCATCAGACACGGCTCCTTCCTCGTCTCCCTCCAACACGAAGGCGTCATCGATACTGAACTGCGCTGCCATAGTGATCGCCTCTCACACCCTGGGGTCCCGTAGATCGATGCTCACTGTGGGTCCAGAGTGAAAAAAAGTAAACAACAACCAATGCAACTTGTCTTCACAGCTATGAAACACATTTTATTGTCGGGGTTGCGCTTCTATAGCTTAAAGATGCACTATGTGACCTTTGGTGTCACATAGTGCATCAAAAATTTTCGGAGTTATATTCTCATAACTGCATAAAAACTTTCCTCACAGGAAAATGTGATCCCTGGAACAGTGTTTGAAGTTAGAAAGCTTCCTAAAAAGTTATGTTACACTGTTGTTGTTTACAGCAGCAGGGCCCCAGAAAATATGTTTTGTAAACTTACTTTGAAAAAAAAAAAATGGCATCAATTACTTTTGAGTTATGGAAGATGTTGCCCAAATGTTTATTGTCACATGAAACATAACTTTTTTGAAACACTGAACAAAGTTTATGTTTTATTTTTTTTAATGTTAAGGTCAAAATATTCAACTAAATAGCCAATAGGCCTAATCATCATCATCATGTATCACTTTGATGTCACAGCGTGACCATATGAGATCATGACATGCATTTGTAAATTATCTAAAAAAATAGATAGCCAATTAAGGTTTTATTAAGCCTATATAGGCTAGGCTAATCAAGGTATTTTACGATTTTCAGTTTAGTAGGCTACCTTTTAGCGGAAACATCCCTTGCTCAGGTACCGCAAGGGTTGTGGAGCTGAACAGTTACGTATGCTACACTGTGTAAGTATTATTATTAATTATTTTTATGTGTTTACCAAAAGGGTTTCTCTTTTAACATTAAACGTGCACGTGCCTACACGCGCACACTATTAGTTAGAAGGTCCAGTAATCTTAACTATAGACCTACAACAAAGTCAGTCACTTTGGCTGAGACTAAACATAGCGAATAAAGCCATGGAGTCAAGAGTATAGCGTGAAAATCAGCAGCTACGTGTTGTTGCTCTCTGCCATTGTCTGTGCTCTTTCCGCTAGTCGATCAGATGACCAAGAGGAAAACTTACTGTCTTCAGAACATTTTTTTCTCTCCAGGGGAAGAACTCGACTCCGCGGTATTCGGAGACTGGTCACATGCTGGAAGACCCTCTAGTAATTCTTTAAAAAAGACTAGAAGACGTTCTACCACTCTTTGTTTTGTTTATGATACAACAAATGCTTAAGGAAAAGTTTCGAGTCTCTTTCTCTTTTTTCGATTGCACACGACTGATTACGCCATAAGATCTCCTCAGGGAGTAAGGCCATTAAGCTGAGTATCGAGCGGTCGACCGGTTTACTTTGGCTGAGGCAACACACTCAGGCAACACACTAAGCCGAGTTATTCACATCCATCCCGATTCCTTACCAACACACTGTGAAATTACCCCATAAGTAGTTACATAACTGCATTTATTTATGAGAAGCTTATAATTCTAATCGGGGAAATATATTTGAAATGTTCAAATTAGAAAGTGAGGTGGTTAGAATTGTATCAAAATACAACTCATGGCCAGCTGATTGTTTACTGTTTTTACTGTAATTGGTAGCCCCTATTTAAAAATTAAAGTACAATTTAAATACGACGCTGAAGTTGGCAGCTGATTCGCAGCAGCCGATTCGGCAGTTAAGGAAAAGTTAAGGGATTCTTAAGGAGCGGCGGAGCGACTGATTCTCCTTTGTTTAACCTCCTAAATCGCCGCGGTAAAGCCACATAAATTAGTCTAGATTATCTAAGAGAGTCTAACCATTCTTTAAAAACAGTTTACAATTGATGTAACCTTTATTAAGTTTGTTTAAAAGAAAGAGAGGGGAGATTTCACTGCTTTTTTAGCATCTGGACCACATTAGAACTGGTCCTGATTGAAAACCACTGCACCTAGACTCAGAGCCGGCCCAAGCCTTCAGGGGGCCCTAAGCGAAATATGATTGGGGGCCCCTCTCCAATGTTAGTGCTGCTGAAACTATAGATCTTTGTTAAATATCATTCACACAGCCAGTGTTTTCCGCAAGTGCCTCCACTGTGCGGCTGTGCGAAAATATTTGACAGGCGAGATTCAGACCCTCCTAGGGGGGTCCGGGGGTATGCCCCCCCGGGAGATTTTTTTAACCTTTTTAAAGTGAAATGCATGAATCTGGTGCACTTTGAGAGGAAAATTAAGAGGCTAAATCTGAGAAATTGTGTGAACAAATAATTTGGAGACACTGGGTCAGATGAATTAGAAGCTATTGAAGAAGGACACATGGATTTTCCATAAAAATATTAATATAGTAAGGCGTCCCCCTCCCGGGCCGGGCCCAGCAGCAGACCCGGGTTCGATTCCCACCCGCGGTCGTTCTCTGCATGTCACTCCCCTCTCTGCCCCATTTCACCTCTGTCTCTCTGCACTATCAATAAAGCATAAAAATGCCCAAAAAATATCTTTAAAAAGAATATATATATATATTAATATAAAATAAAAATATTATGGAGGGTCCTCTGGGTTGGGCTTGGAGCTCTTTTTCTTTTACGGGACATATTTCTCTGTAATATAGTGAATGCATTTAAATGCAGTGTGAGGAACTAAGCAGAAGAACTCTGTTGTCCAGCTACTGTATCTTTTTTTCCACAGACAAGGCTGAAATAGGCTATAGACTATACACATGGCAACTGAGGGCAGCCCCATTTCCAATTGTTTTTAAATAAACTCAATACACACTGTGCATGGATGTGAACGTGACATGATCAGATAATTTCGGATTTCCTCCCAGATGAACTGATTACATTTTTAGGCTATTAATTATCTAGACCAAAACATTTTATTCCTTTTTTTGTATGATAACTCACATTTGCACAATATGATGTTAATATCAAACACACAAACTAAAAAAAAAAAAATAATTATTTTTTTTTTTTTTTTTTGGAGGGGGCCCCCCAGGCACTCGGGGGCCCTAAGCGGCCGCTTAGTTCGCTTATGCCTCGGGCCGGCTCCGCCTAGACTCTTCAAATCTGGACTAGAATATCACAGAGAGGCTATACATTATGGAAAACATAGTTTCTGATTTGTGAAACCTTTTTTCTATTTGTGAAAATGCAATAAAGATAAATTTCAAGTTTTTTGGGGGGGTCCAGACTGCATTACAACTGGTCCTGATTGAAAACCACTGCACGTAGACTCTTCAAATCTGGACTAGAATATCACAGAGAGGCTATACATTATAGAAAACTTAGTTTCTGATTTGTGAAACTTTTATTCTATTTGTGAAAATGCAAAGAATGCCCATTTTAATTGTTTTTAGGGGTCTAGGCCGCATTAAAACTGGTCCTGATTGAAAACCACTGCACCTAGACTCTTCAAATCTGGACTAGAATATCACAGTGAGGCTATACATTATAGAAAACATAGTTTCTGATTTGTGAAACTTTTACCCTATCTGTGAAAATGCAATAAAGGCACATGTCAACGCTTTTTTGGGATTCAGACCACATTAGAACTGGTCCTGATTGAAAACCACTGCACGTAGACTCTTCAAATATGGACTAGAATATCACAGAGAGGCTATACATTATAGAAAACTTAGTTTCTGATTTGTGAAACTTTTATTCTATTTGTGAAAATGCAAAGAATGCCCATTTTAATTGTTTTTAGGGGTCTAGGCCGCATTTGAACTGGTCCTGATTGAAAACCACTGCACCTAGACTCTTCAAATCTGGACTAGAATATCACAGTGAGGCTATAGATTATAGAAAACATAGTTTTTGATTTGTGAAACTTTTTTTCTATTTGTGAAAATGAAATAAAGGCACATGTCAACGCTTTTTTGGGGTCTAGACCGCATTAGAACTGGTCCTGATTGAAAACCACTACACAACAAGAGAAAGAGCAGGCTGCAGCCTTCACAATCGACAGAGTTCCTGGGCATTTGTTTGGATGCCAAATCAGGAACTCTTTTTTTTTTACGTTGGCGAGACAGGCCGCCCTCAGGGCGTGCTTGTCCCAGTTTCGTTTGGGGGCCACAGTGACCTGGAGATTCATCCTCGACTCTTTGGGTTAATGGTAGCCACGGTGCACATCGTGTCCATGGCCCTTCTGAATATGCGCCCAGTGCAGCGTTGCCTCCTGAGCCTGGGTCTTTGTCCACAGCGAGATCTGCATGCCAGAGTGTTGGTTTCACGCAGACTGCGCATAGCTCTCCGCTGGTGGGAGGAACCAGCCAATTTAGCACGGGGCAATTTACAGGGGCCGGTGTTGCGTCGCCAGGTGGTGTCCGCCGACGCCTCCCTGGTAGGCTGGGGAGCCGTACACAAGGGTCAAGGCATCAGTGGCCAATGGCACAGACCCTGGTTGACACAGCACATCAATCAGTTGGAATTGCAGGCTATCCATTTAGCTCTTTTGTACTTCCTGCCAGAGCTGGAAAACCGCCATATACTGGTAAGGACAGACAGAACAGCGGCATACATAAACAGGCAGGGGGGCCTGGGTTCCCCGCGCCTTTGCAGATTGGCTCAGATAATATGGATACGATTCAAGTCCCTCAGGGCGATGCACGTCCCGGGTCAGGTGAACCTTGCGGCGGATCGGCTCTCCAGAGAATGGAGACTGCATCCGGAGGTCGTGAGCGATATCTGGGAGTGCTTTGGTACAGCCACAGCCGATCTCTTCGCCTTGAGGGAGACAGCTCACTGTCCCCTCTTTTTCTCCATGAAAAGGGGCGATCCTCCCTTGGGCACGGATGCCATGGCACAACAGTGGCCACAAGGCCTCCTGTATGCCTTCCCTCCCTTCACCCTTCATCATACACTTCTACAGAGAGTTCAGGTGGAAGAGGTGAGCCTCATCCTGGTGGCCCCCAACTGGCCCCAGATGATCTGGTTCTCAGCGATTTCAACCCTCCTTCAGGGACACCCGTGGGAGCTCCTGGATCGGCGGGACCTCCTGTCCCAGGTCCACGGGACTCTCTTTCATCCTTTTCCCCAGGGTCTCCGGCTTTGGGCCTGGCCCCTGAGAGGGCCGGGTTTCTAGCTATGGGGTTGCCCCAGTCTGTGGTTAGCACTCTACAAGGAGCCCGGGCTCCATCAACGAGGGCGGCATACGCTTATCGTTGGGGAGGGTTTCAATCATGGTGCAATTCGAGACAGGTGGATCCCCTCGCCTGCACGGCCCATGACATTCTCCAGTTCCTCCAGGAAATGTTGGAGGTGGGAAAATCTCCCTTGACATTTAGGGGAATAGTGTCAGCCATAAAGGCAGCCCGTGTTGGACCTCGGAAGCTGGCAGAAGGCTGTTGCAACCTTATTGCTCAGTTTCTTAGAGGTGCTCGTAGGGTTACTCCACATCGCAGAAGGCCAGCTGTCCCCCCATGGGATTTGGAGGTGGTGCTGTCGGCCTTGCAGAATGAGCCATTCGAGCCCCTGGATAGAACTAGGCTACAATGGCTTTCTCTCAAGACAGCGTTTTTGCTCGCAATTGTGTCTGCTAAGAGAATGGAAGAGCTGCATGCTCTTTCAGTGCATGAGGACTGCTGCCGCTTCTTGCCAGGTGGTGCTGGGGTGGTGCTGCGCCCGAACCCTGCATTTCACCCTCAAGTCTGGTCTGAGTCCCACGCCGGTCGATCTATTGAGCTGCACCCTTTCCACCATCCTCAGGAAGGTGAAGCAGGGTGGAGTAGGCGGTTACTACTGTGCCCAGTCAGGGCCCTAACAGTGTATCTGCATCGGACACGTGGCCATAGGACAACGGGCCAGCTCTTTGTCTGTTACAAGCCTAACCGTCTTGGACAGCCAGTCTCCAAGGCCAGGCTTGCCCACTGGGTTGTGGATGCTATCCAGCAGGCATATGAGAGGGCAACCAAGCCGACCCCAGTAGGGGTGCGGGCGCACTCCACACGGAGCATTGCTACGTCATGGGCCCTATGGTGAGGGGCCCCTCTATCTGAGATTTGTACGGCGGCCTCATGGTCGACCCTGTCGACTTTTATCCGGTTCTACTGCATGAATGTGGCAGCCAGCACCCCATTCTCGGAGCGAGTGCTGGGCTCAATGCAGCAGGACGGTGCACGTTTGGGCTAGGCCATCTACCCATTCATGGCTGGCTTTAGGGTCTTGCAGGGTCAGCTTAGCCTTGGTAGCGTCTGGCGCCTTGGCGATGGTGTGTACATAATGTATAATTGTAAATAGTTCCTTTATACTGGGCACATGGGTGAACACTCTGGTGGTGGTGACGTGTCATTCGAACTCAACTGCCTTTTTTATTTAGGCTCCCGCAGGAGCAGCTGGGTCTGCTTGGTTTCCTCGCGGTGTGCCTTACAGAAGTCCTCGTACATATGGAATATGTAGGATGGAGAGATAGTCTTGACACGGTAGAGAACGGTTGGTTACGTTGTAACCCAGGTTCTCTGAGTGGAGAGACCATCTCTCCAGCCGAGATGCCACTCAGAAACGCGTTCCAATCAAGGTTCAAACCGAAGAGGCCACGTGTAGCTTATATAGCCACGGCTGGCCAATCATGCGTGGCCGCCACAAGTGATGTGTCTTAAAGAGTATCCACGTCAACTATGTAAGGTGGAGAGATAGTCTCTCCACTCAGAGAACCTGGGTTACAACGTAACCAACCGTTCTCTGCATGTCACTCCCCTCCCTGCCCCATTTCAACTTTGTCTCTACACTGTCAATAAAGCATAAAAATGCCCAAAAAATATCTTTAAAAAACAAACAAAAAAAAAATATATATATATAAAGACATCAGCTTCAATCAGGACCAGTTCTAATGCGGTCTGGACCCTTAAACACCATTAAAATGTGCATTCTTTGCATTTTCACAGATAGGGTAAAAGTTTCACAAATCAGAAACTATGTTTTCTATAATCCATAGCCTCACTGTGATATTCTAGTCCAGATTTGAAGAGTCTAGGTGCAATGGTTTTCAATCAGGACCAGTTCTAATGCGGCTTAGACCCCTAAAAACCATTAAAATGTGCATTCTTTGCATTTTCACAAATAGAAAAAAAGTTTCACAAATCAGAAACTATGTTTTCTATAATGTATACCCTCACTGTGATATTCTAGTCCAGATTTGAAGAGTCTAGGTGCAGTGGTTTTCAATCAGGACCAATTCTAATGCGGTCTAGATCCCAAAAAAGCGTTGACATGTGCCTTTATTTCATTTTCACAAATAGAAAAAAAGTTTCACAAATCAAAAAACTAGGTTTTCTATAATCTATAGCCTCACTGTGATAATCTAGTCCAGATTTGAAGAGTCGAGGTGCAGTGGTTTTCAATCAGGACCAGTTCTAATGTGGTCCAGATGCAAAAAAAAGCAGTGAAATCTCTCCTCTCTTTCTTTTAAACAAACTTAATAAAGGTTACATCAATTGTAAACTGTTTTTAAAGAATGGTTAGACTCTCTTAGATAATCTAGACTAATTAATGTAGCTTTACCGCTGCGATTTAGGAGGTTAAACAACGGAGAATCAGTCGCTCCGCAGCTCCTTAAGAATCCCTTAACTTTTCCTTAACTGCCGAATCGGCTGCTGCGAATCAGCTGCCAACTTCAGCGTCGTAATTTAAATGGTAGTTATTTTGAAACATTAAAGGGGCTTGTAATCTATGTGGAAAAAACCCTTAAAACCCCTGTTACAGTCCACTATCAATCTAATTATGAGTAACACATTAGGCAAAAAGATTTTAGTAGCCTATGCAAATAAAAAAAAAATAGCCAAAGTGAAACGCCCGATTGGTGTGTAGTGCCAATATGTGAAATCATGTGATTTCCAGAAAGTCAGAAGGCCTGCATTATGCAAACAAACATCTGATAACCAACAATCACAGATATGTCACTGTTGGTTGCAGTTTAGTGCAGGCAGTCAGAGGTGGCAGGTGCATTGAAGATTAGCTGGATGTGTCAGAAAAAATCCTTGTTGAAAAACAACAACAGCAACAACTGGTGACTGAATTTGGATACATTTGGAAATTGAAGGTGTGAGTAAAGAAAAGATTGTCTGATTCTTTTTAACAACAAAGCAGTATTTTTTACATTATATTATGCATGATGGTTATAAACAACACTACTTTACCCATGTGAAGTTTCTTTGTGGAATTAAGTTCTGACAAGAGTGTCCTCATTGCAAATGGAAGCTGTTAGCTGTACATAAATTTTCGTTCAGAATGTTTTAATAGTGAGGAACATCACATATTGCGCCACATATTGATTTTATTCAGGCTTGGTGCCATATTTCTGTTGAAATCCCCACTGGCTAAACAAACTCTATCAAGTTAAAACATCTCCCTTTGCTCCCTTTGCTCCCTTTGCTCTGCTGCTTTGTTTTAGATGAGTCTTCAGATCATATTTTGCCTCTTGCTGCGGCTCATGTTTGAGGTAATGTAGAATTCAGCTCCTTGTAGCTCAGGCAGAATGACTGATATCAACCAAATCCATGAATGAGTTGACGTAACGATTTACACCTCATCTGTGTTTCTGCTTAGCTTTGTTCATGCACAGATGTCCACGTGATACATGGTTCCACGCTGGAGCTGCCCTGTCTCTCATTTCTGAGCGACTTCACCGGAGCATCCATCACCTGGAAATTCAATGGTCTTATTTTATTATCACAGCTACCACCACTATCCTCACTCAAATGCAAATGTACACAGTTGTATATTGTTTTGAATCTGATCTTTTTCTGATTACAGGTAAAGATATAAGTGCTCAGTGGCCTGGCTCGACCACAGTTGAAAAGAATGGCTTGCAAATCTCTATACATCCTGTAACTGCTGCCCACGATGGGGAGTATACGTGTTTGGTACTGGAGAACAACATGGAGATGATAAGGACATATAAAGTAAACGTTGTTGGTAAGGAATATTCATTTTGAATTTGGGGTAGATTCAAGAAAAAGTTTGAACCTAAAAGAGAGTTTCTGTCTCTCGCTCTCCAGCTTTAAATGTCTTCACCATTAAGATAGTGGAAGGCTCCACTGTTCACCTCCCGTGCTATTTCCAAGTTTCCAGCCAAATGGTGGCCAATGCATTTTGGTTCAAAGACACTGGTGTTGGCAAAGAGATGTGGCTAAATCCTGGCGAAAATTCAACAGTTAATGAAGGGAGAGCAGAACTGCTCTATCCACTTGACCGAGATCAGACCATCATACTCAGGGACACTGTCATTGAGGACTCTGGAATGTACCATTGTGAATCTGCTGGAGGGAATAAGATGAGTATTATAAACATTACTGTTGAAGGTAAGTTCTGCAACTTTTTCTACATAATGCCAATTTTACCACACAATCCATGTAATGTGGAACCATTATGAGACCAGTAGGCTCAGAATGAGCCAAAACAATTCTATTTATAAACCATGTTAAAGGTGCTCCGAGGAACGTTCAGCTTCTGTCAATTCTTGCACCCCCTTTGGACAAAAGCGGTAGTGTACTACTATGCCATCTATGGTTCCAGGGTGAGGGACCCATGACAAAGGCATTAAGAAAGACTATATACAATTATAGCATTCTTTGCACTGATGGTCTCGTTTGCTGTTACCTGTCATTTATGATCATGTTTAAAAAATCCTTGTAGCACCTTTAAGGTAATGTTATAACAAGTAGTTTGTTTTACATTTACAAGCTTAACTTTCTTTCAGTTGCTCCTACCCTGGTTCCTCACACGTGCAAAGGCTTCACCGCAGCATGGGAGCCCTGCCAGGACACGAGCAGTCGCACAGGGGAACCAGTGTTGCAGGAATCCATGGCAGAGTTTTCTATGAAGCTGTATTCTTACATCCGAGAATCACAACCCTCTGGAAATGTGCTCTTCTCTCCTATCAGTATCAGTGGAGCACTGTCCCATTTGTTATTAGGTATGAAGCATTTTTATATGCAGTGTATTGCTTATTCTTAAATATTTGTAGGTTCTGCTCATAATGCATATGTTGCTTATTCTCTACAAACCCACACAAACACCAAAGACAACAATGAGTTCTGCCCATGTGTAAAGAATCGGATATACCTTATCTGATTCCTCTGGGCCACAGACCTGAAAATGCACCAACAACTAAGAAAACATATTCGTCTTTCTATATGATCAAGTATTATAGGATTAGTCAGGTTGGAGAGCAAACCAACAAACTCAATACAAGCTGCATTATAAACAGACCATCAGTGACGGTAGAGGAGGTACAATGTTAGAAACACAACTACATTTACAGTACAAAGCAATGTTTATCAGATGAAGACATAAACACACTTAGAGGTGCTGTGAGCGAAATGGTACTTTTAGTTAACTTCCTGTCAGTTACTGCAGTTAGCAGTCCCCTCCCTCGTCCCTACGACACCACATTAATGCACTGCGGTCTTCAAGCAGCGAGTTATCTAGCATCATCTCAGATCCATAAGTACGATAAAACATGATAAAAACCATCAAAACAGACATTGGGAAGGATTTTTACCTGCTCCGCCATTGTAGGCGCATACACATTCACCCCTCTTTCGCTCTCTGCGCGTGCACCGGCAGAGACGTGCCGGTTTGTAGCGTTCTCTCTTTTGACTGGATATCAGGTTGTGGGATCCCAGAAAAGTTTATTTGCCGATTACATGCAGAGTGGGTGACTGAGAGGCCTGTGTTATGAAGCGTGCACACTATATGAGTGATCAATGTATGAATATTGAGTGTTTTAACAAGTATATTAACATAAATATATCGCTCACTTCACCTTTAAGGGAAATAAAGAATGTGTTATTCATAAGAGGTCAATGCTGGTGCACCGAATGCACTGCAGAAAGTAGTTCCTGATCTTCCTATTCAAAACACAAATTCCTCCCATTGAGGAAATGTATGCTAAAAGCAATTACGCCTTTTAAAAAAAAGTAATGATTTATTCATGATCTTATCCCTTTGTGCTTTCAGTGGGAATCAATGGACGCAGCCGATTGCCACAGACAGGTTCAGATATCTAGGGACAGATAGTTGCTGGTTTTGTTGTTTTGAAACGTTTTTTTTTGGTAATGAGAGAAACATAGATAAAAGTCATTGTTTGTGCATTTGTGTACAGGACAAACTCTTCTGTGACGTATATGGAAGTTACATAAAAACATTTCTCAGTTTGAAATGTCACAGCAGTTTTCAATTACCTAAATGTCAGATGTACCTTGCAGCTCTCCACATCCCTCTAAATGACAGCCTTTGTATATTACGCCTTTTTTCTTCACACTGTTACCTTCAGGTGCAAGGGATAATACACGCAAAGCCATTGCAAGGGCGGTCTGTGTGCCTCTGGACTTCCATTGTGTTCACTTGCAAATGAAGAAGCTGAGAGAGAAGCTGTCCGGCTCCTTGCAGATGGCATCTCAGATCTACTATAGCCCGTGTAAATAGCAATCTTGCATACAAAAATAGCTCCTCGTAGTGAAAAAGATAGACGCAGAGATTCTTATTGCTTCTCGGCTCATCATGGTTTCTCTGTCTTCTTTCATCAGTAATGAATCTGAGTGAGTCCTTCACCAGCCAGTCCATTCAGTTCTATGACTCTGAGCCCTCAAAGCTGCTGGAAACAGGAGAGGAGAGCACACAGATGATCAACAGCTGGGTGGCAAATAAGACTAACAATAAAATCAAACATTTGGTTGACTCCGTATCACCCGGCACAAAGCTGATCCTGCTCAACGCCGTCTCCTTTAGCGGTCAGTAAACGGTGAGCACTTGTGTGTCAGCATGTGCATGTGACAACAGTGGAAACTAATAATCCTTGTGTGTGTGTGTGTGTGTGTGTGTGTGTGTGTGTGTGTGTGTGTGTGTGTGTGTGCACACCTCAGGTCAGTGGAAGGTCAAGTTTAACGCGAAACCGAAGAAGGGACTTTTCAGCAAAATTGATGGTGAACTGGTGAAGGTCCCGCTCCTTCATCACCAGAAATACCCGATGGCCATGAACTATGTGGTTGACCTAAAGGCACAGGTAACGAAAAGAGCCTAAAACCCATCTTAATCCAGTCATTCACATTCCCATTCACAGCAGAGGTTTTCAAACTGTGTGGAGAGTTGGAGGAGGGGCACAGAGTACAAGACTGGAAGCATAGACACCGGGTAATATGAAGTTGCGCATAGTAGATCATACTCCTCTGAGCCATGGCAGACATGACACACATATCTTTATATTCAGTGTGACGTACAGTTTCTGAAGGTATCGTCATCCAATAAACGTCAATAGAAAAAAAAGATGCTCCATGTAACAGAACATACCTGAGAATCGTCATGTTTTCAGTTTTCTCTATTAAACCCAGTGATAGTATTGTGTACATTCATTGGTATATACAGCCATGATTTTCCTAGTAGCTAATTTAACATACTTTAAATTGTGCAAATCTGCTGAAAATAAAATAAAAATATAGGCAGGCCCTCCACAGTGTACAGTAAAACATGGATCTATTTTTTTCATTTTTATTTTTACCAAAAGGTGGCAAGATTTGCTCTCACGGGAAACAGCAGTCTTTACATCCTGCTGCCTCGCTCCCACACATTGACTGACCTGCAGCAGGTGGAGGAGAAGATGACAGACACCGCTGTGCGTCAAATGATAGAACAATTTAAAACAATGGCTCCTGAGACTGTCGAGGTCGCTCTGCCCCAAATCAAGCTGGATGTTCAGCCAGACATGAACATACTCATCAAGAAATTAGGTTTGTCCATTTCTCACGTTCTTTTTTCTGTTGAGTTCATCTTATTAAAAACCCCAAAATGATTTAATTTACGGCTTAAAGCGGCCATTAAAGGTGCAGTGTGTAAAGCAGGGGTATCAAACTCATTTTCACAAAGGGCCGAATAACGACATGATAATCACACTAAGGGCCAGACATGTCGCTTACTGACATGCCTTCTTTTTAATCCAAAAATCAAACAACATATCTAGGTATATAACCTGCGTACATACAGGGACATAGGCAAGGTTTTGTTTACATATTTTGGGGGACAAATTATAGGTGGGGGGTATGGGGGTGCTCCCTTAATTTCCTGTATTCTGGTGGATTTTTCTGTTTCGGTTTTCTGTGCCTTTTTCTGTGTGAATTTATTGTGGAAATGTCTTTATTTTTGTAAAGGAAAAGACAACATTCGGGTTCCTGGTGAAACAATTATAAAGGACTATAATGCAGTAAGGCTCTCAGGCATCCTGGATTGAGCCACACTATGTTTTCTCTTGGATTTTTCAAAACTTTCTGCACATTCAAAACATATCATGTTTTTTTTATTTTATTCTTTATAGGAATCATGACCCAGCACCAGTGTCAGACAGGGAGCGTTGCCATCTAGAACTTTCACCACTGGATGGCACCAAAATACACTTTCAGTACACACTGCACCTTAATGTCTCATCTGCTCCTTGTTATCGCTGTTTGTGATCCACCTACTTTGCTTTCCCTATTGCTTTTCCCCCACAAAGTTCTTTCTTCACACATCACACTTTTTCCCCCCCAACCAGGACTGTCTTCACTCTTCGAGAACCCCAACCTGTGTGGCCTCCTTTCTGAAGAGAAGCTGCTCCTGGACGATGCCAGACACAGAGCTTTCCTCGCACTGACTGAGCACGGAGTGGAGGCCGGAGCTGCCACTTCCATGTCCTTCTCTCGATCATATCCCTCCTTCTCTGCCCTGCGGCCTTTCGTCCTGCTGCTGTGGAGCGACCACGCCAATGTGCCACTCTTTATTGGCAGAGTGACTGACCCATGAGGAGAGTTAGAGAGAGAGAGAGAGCGAGAGAGAAATAGAAATAATAGAGAGGGAGGGAGTGGAAATGTAACAGATGAGCAGGAGAGAAACAAAGATGTGACGAACCAAGGCTGTCTGTTTTTGCAAGTAATTTAATTATCTCTTTGCTCTTAAAAAAAAAATCAGCATTAGTGTTGCTTTAAGTAGTTACTCCTCACAAAAACATATTCAGATTGTGGATTGTTTTTCTAGGATGAATAAACATATCTTAGAACAACACATGTGCTACCTGTCTTGTATTTTCTTCACAACAGGGATCTTGCGGGTCATTTAAAAGGAAGACAGACACCACTGAAACAACTTCAGTTTATTTTGAGAAGTAGTTACACAAACCCACCACAGGATGGCAGACACACTGTGTGATTGACGACAGTGAATACACAGGAACTGCATTAGTGAATTCCCATCTCATTTGCCCGTGCCCTCTTGCATCATTACCTCTGATAACAATTTAAGGAAGACAAGTGTCAAAATCTGTGACAGTAAAGGTTTTTTTGTTTGTTTTTATTTCTCAAAAGCACAGCAACTGAGCAAAAAAATACCCTGAATCATCGTATTCACAAACAGACAAATACGCACTGACGGTAAGAGACTGAATGGATGGCATAGGCTGTAAACACATCAGCATTCAGAATGATCAGCTAAGGTTGCACTCTATTATACAAGCTGACAGTGATTGCTA
The DNA here is from genome assembly GCA_949357725.1 of Hyperoplus immaculatus. Taxonomy (NCBI): domain Eukaryota; kingdom Metazoa; phylum Chordata; class Actinopteri; order Uranoscopiformes; family Ammodytidae; genus Hyperoplus; species Hyperoplus immaculatus. The sequence goes on along the minus strand of OX442355.1, from coordinate 12,026,383 downwards.
AACATGCAGCTGTATTGCAGTTAAAATGATTACATAAGCAAAGCGGAGTCAATAGACAGGACTCACAAACATTTGGCGACTGTAAACAAAACCCAACAGATCCAGAGATAGGAAACAAGTGACCATCCAGACAGATACTGTATGTGAACTCCAGTAGATCACTGTCACCCAGCATAGCCTCAATCAAAGTACTGAACATACCCAGAAACGCATCTCTGATTGCCTGGATAACGGAATCATGTTGTTGGTTTGGTTTGATTATCCCACTGCTGATGTGCTGGGAGCTTTGATGTGCATAGAAAAAAGTACAGAATATAGCCAACATCCTCCCTCTTAAAGGTCTAACTGAAAATGGTAACAGTAAGCTGAGATACTCAGCTCATTGTTATCACACATAGTTTAGTTCCAAAGCTTTCAAGCCCTTTTTTTTCACAACTGAAAGAAACCATTGTTTTGCAGTCAATGATGAGACACACAAGGTTGTTGAAGGACACCAAGAATATGAGCAGCCGGATCGATTGAACAGTTAGAAAACTCCCGGAGCCAACCGACCTGCTATAGGTATGCTTCTGTGAACCAGTGTTTGTTCAGAGCGGTAGAGATAGATTAACCGGGGGAGTACATTTGATATCCGGGGCAGGCGTTTGAGACAACTCTGCGATGGTCTAGCCTACACAATGCCGGGATGTGCATATAGACACACACTACACGTGTAGGTTAAGTGTTCAGTCTGGCGTAACTTTTACAATATCTTGAAACCTGTTGTGTGATTATCCACGCACGGCCCCCTGCTGACAGATGTATCTCTGGGCAAGGTGTAATCCCACATCCCCTCCTGAGATTAAACTGTTGAGGGGGGGGGGGGTCCCTATGTCTGCATTTGAACTAACTGCACACTTACGATCTCAGCAGGCAATAGACATGGACATGGTAGTCCCACTGGTCTTGTCTCCTGTCCAGAGGAGAGTAAAATACATGCCACAATTAGACCTGGTATTTAATAGGCCAGAAGTAATGGGATGAATGGAATCATGAATCACAACAATGACTCCTTCTGATGGTCAACATAGGTTTCAGCTAAATTTCTTTACATCCTCTAAAAGGACTGTGTCTGAAATTCTACAACGTTGATTACAGGGAGATTTTGTTTGTCAAGCTTTAGGGTGTTAACATATTACTGCTGTGATGTTTCCCAGCAGGGAGAAAATGTTGCATCATCTCTGACTTCTATCGGAGAAGAAGAATTGGAGCTGCTGAATAGAACTCGCTCGGATCCCGTTAAAATCTCTGGGTCAAAATGCTGCAGCACAGCAAAGGAACCAACGGAAAAAACCTCGGAAAGCAATATCCGTTTCTGCATGCCACGGACAAAACTTTCCCATCCAAGGAATGTCAAAACAAGCGGTCAGAGGTTATGTTTCCAGATATAATCCATTCTTTAAGTTGCTCTATGACTGACTGGCAATGGGAGAGAGAGAGAGAGAGAGAGAGAGAGAGAGAGAGAGAGAGAGAGAGAGAGAGAGAGAGAGGATGGGTCTGGCTACACATGATTGACAGCTCATCCTCCAGCCAGGAACACTCGCACCACTGACGCCTGTGGTGGTGGTAGTGGCTTTAGGGGATATCTATCTCCTACGTGTCCCTCTTGTTATTCTTCACACCTCTGTGCTTCTGAGGTTGGATGGAGACATTCCGAAACGGGGCATGACGCGAATGCGCACGGACACACGCTGCACAGACTTAAAATGTAGGCACTCATGTTCTCATAGCCCTAACACACACACACACACGCACACACACACACACACTCACACACACACATGTATGTGGACACGTTAATGTCTGATATGAAGATGTATGGAAAGCCACTCCCACCGAAAGGCAATGAAAAGACATAAGAACAAGAACACTGAAACGGTAAAGGTACAAATCCACCAAATGGATAGTTTTTGTGCTTTTATAATACGGTGTGTTGTTTTGCATCAGATCAACACTTCTCAGGACAGAATCACCGCTTTCATAAACATCCCTGCTCCTGTAACGATATACCACATTATGAGTCACTAGGGGGTGTCTTCACCCTTTTGGCCCCTTTCACTGAATGAACGTTGAGCACATTGAGTCTCAAATCTCTTCATAGAGGTGTACATTTTGAATGACAGAATATGAGCGACATCCACGATACAGTAAGGTCTAAAGCACAATTTTGTGAGTAGGGTACTGTTTTTCTTTTTCTTTTACGTCAACACTTTAATGAGGACATCGTCACAATTTGGTTCACCTTTAGAAAAAATACATTACAAAAAATGTATTCAGATTACACATTGTTACCATCGCTAATATTAGTATGACTATCGTATACTAATACTCGGTGCTGTAATTATTAACGTTTGATGACGGATTTCATTTGAACATCATTATTATTGCATGTTTTATCCTTTTCTCTTACTGTATTACTGCTTTACTTGGTCTCTGCTTTCTTTCTGAGAGAAGTGCATGTTTGTGTATGTGTGTGTATGTTTGTATGCACTAAGGTCTTGTGTAATCTAGTCCGGTTTGTCACTGGTCGGGGCTCCTTGCTGTGTGAGCGTATGCCAATACTCCACTTTCTTCCCTTTGTTTTTGAGACACTCGAACCAATGTTTGAGTCTCTGTCCACTCGCATTGATGCCCAGCTCCACTCCTCCTGCATACAGAGAGGAACAAACAGAGAAGAAGAATCAGCAGGTGATGGGAATCTGTTGCTGTGGAATGAAAGAAAGAAGGTCTGGTGCTGGAAGAAGCACAAATACCCTTTACTTAAAGGTGAAGTCAGCCTTTCTGGAGAATGCTTGTTGTCAAAATCACTTTATGTTAAAATCATTGAATATCTCACCCCGATCAGATAACTTAGCATCAGCCCTACAACTATACACACCAAAGGATTTGATTATAAGATGAAGAGAAATAGATTTTCATAACCCTAAGTCAACCCTAACCCTGGGCTATTTACATTGACCTCCACTCATTTCCTGAAGTGCTAGGGTTAGGCTAGGGTCACTATCTCCCACTAGGAAAGTCTTACAAACATGAAACTTACACCACCTTGTGATTTTGACACAAAGTGTTTTGACAAAAAGCATTCTCCAGAATCACCAGCTCCACCTTTAAGTAGAAGCACTTATACAACAATGTAAAAAACAACAACTCCATTCTATGTTGAACCTCTGCAGTTGTGTTGCCCCTGTGACTTATACAGTATAGTACACTGTAAACTATTTACTGTTAAATTAACAGTAACTGACTGGAAACAAGTATCCAGTAGTTGATGTATTTCCTACCACAGTAAAACTACTGTTGAACAAATTATAGTAGTACAGTGGTACTGTAATTTGTTTTACTGGACCGTCTGTAATTTATTTTGACTGGTTATTATTACTGTATTTAGATTGACAGTAGCGCAATATTCCCCAGAAAGCTTTGCGAATCGACATTAATGTACTGTCTAACTAAAATACAGTAAGATACTCGTGGCATAACATTAATATTACTGTGAAAACAACCAAATCGACAGTTTACTGCATAACGCAACTACAGTAAGAAACTGATGACATTACAGTAATATTACTGTGAAAACAGCATGTTGGCATAATATGCCAACATGCTGACTTCGACCAACTATATTATAGTTGGTCGAAGTGGAGTAAAAAAAACTGCATTAGTTAAAGTTGATTAGCACAGCTAAGTGGTTCCTAAAATCAATCCCAGATCAATCTAAAGAGTCATGAGATGATTGTAACGGGAGAGGAAAAGAAGATTGTCCTTTGACTTTCCTCTAGTCTCTAGTTATTTGAAATATTGGATAATTTCACCTTTTTGGGCCTCAAAACAGAGTTATATATTTTTTTAGGTCAAATTGACCCCAAAGATAATAAGAGGGTTGAAAGTAGTAGATATACGTAGTACTTGACATTTTACTTGAGGTGGAATCAGAAAAAAAAATAGACTGACTGATATTATCTAATTTGCAATATGCAGAGATTCCGCAATGATGTCGACATTGGTTCTAATAAAGATAATTGTTATTTGAGCAATGATGTGAGCAAGCTGACATTGAGACAACTTCCTCAAGGCAGAGAAAAGGGGGGGGGGGGGGGGTAACAAGAAAGAGATTTAGATGAGGAAATATTTTTTGAAAGAGCACTGGGTGAATAAATATGCAGAGAAGTAGGAAATGACTGAGGTGAAAGTGAGCTGGGGTGATGGGAGGCGTTACTGGGGAGGCAGATGTTAGACATAGAGAGGCAGGCAGTTGTCACAGCGAGGTTATTACAAAGCCATTCCCTTGGCTGTGATTGCTCAGTTAATGGGGCGTGAAGTTTTAAATGTGGTATTTTGGCAATACTGCCTTCTTACAGAGCCTTGGAAAATGACAGCAAAGAGCTAACAAGGCTTGTTTGTCAAACTGCGAGCTCTGAGATTCTGCTGCTACTTTATGTGTCTCCTACACCGTACCCTCCTTCAAGACAAAACCTGTTGATCTGGCTGATTGAACTTCTCAAGGTCCACTACTGCTCTTAATCCAAAAGGATCACACATTGCCATTAAATGCTTATCAGCAATAACACAATTTTTATTGTTTATTTTATTCCAATCTGTTTTTGGAGCATTTTACCTTCAGTGATATAAGGTTGGAAAGGGAATGAAATACTCCAAAAGTTGCCCGCTGGGATTGAACTTGCCATGTTTGCTTTTAGGAGGAATCAATGTCTCAGAAATGAATAGTAGCAAGTTGTCATGACAGATCTTTCTGAATAAAATTCATTAATTTATTTTTTACCATATGTCGCTTACGGCAGTCAAAGACTACCAAATACAACCATTACCGTTTTCTATAGAGTTTTACAGTTTTTACTGTAAGGTGACATTAAATAAATGTACAACACAACAATGGCTAAGTGAAAATCAGAGGTTCAGATTTGGTTCATGGCAAAATAAACTTCCCCCTGTCTCTCCATGTGTATCAATTTATTTTTTAAGAATCACCAGCTTGATTTATTGCCTGTGGTTTTCTGTGTACTTTTGCCCACACAGTTTTTCTCTCATTGTTCTGTTAGTTCCTCCATGTATCACTGAGATCCCACATTTTATCATGTGACATCCTCTATATCTTCTGCCAAGCTTAATATACGCTTGTTATTGTGTTTTGCTCTTTATCAACTGGCTTTTCCATTCTTCTTTTTGTGTCAGTGTCATTTTTCTGTCAGCCCCAATTAACATAACTGGCTAGACCTGTAATGATAATGGTCAGGGGAATGGCTGTTATCTGAAGCTATACATTAGACCGATGGCCTTTTCTCCCAGCGAGGCACATAACTCACTGGGCTTATCTAAACACCGGGTGCGTCTCCCACCAACCCACCAACATCCACATGTGTGTGCAGCTGCCTCACGCACACATGCACATGTGGTGGATTTTGAATGGTTAATACCAGAGTTTGCTGAGCAAAGGCCTTTAAATGTTAGAGGTCACTGTGAGAAACGAAAACAACCTTTTAATAGATAAACATCACCTCTTGCTGGGACTTGTGATATGAAACCATATGCCTATTTTAGGGAGTACCAGCATGCCAAGGGTTTGATATAAGACTACGCACAGGTGTGGGCTAGCTAGCTTTTGGGGCACAGCCTTCCTTGCTCATGCTACCACCAAGTCCTCTGTATGTCTTCTGGAAACTCCTGCAATAAACTTGGAACACTAATTTAAAGAGTACAGTCTAAAGTCCTTTGTCTTTGTCGCCATGGGTAAACAGTCGGCTACTACACACGCACACACATTTCACGGAGTAAAACGCTTTGATCTTCAGGGCCTTCAAGCTTACAAATTATTCTCACTTTGCCTCCCCACTAGATCCCCATTACTCCCTAAGCTACCATGTGCTATAATATACACATCCCGCCATGCCGAGGCATGTAGCATCCTCCTGACAAAGCAGCAGCGATCTCATGTGCCTGCTCCATGAGGGATTGGGATCCAGGGAGAATGTCTTCCTCGTTCTGAAGCCTCTCCATTTCCCTCTCCATTCAAACTCCTTTGCTCCTTCAATCGTTCTCCACAAGCGCCATAATTACCCCTCATGTCTCCGTTTCTTTTTTATTATTCCTCTCTCCGCCCACACTCGGCCTGGTTTTTCAGCTTTTTCTGCAATTGCACCACTTTTATTCAAACACTCTGGTACAGTCATCTACTTTGCTGCTCCCCCTCCCCCCACACTCCACTCCTTTCTCCCTTCCACAACTCAGTTTTTCTCAGCCTACCTATAAAGTCATTGCTCATTCCCAAGTCGTAGTCCCACACAGAGATCTCCAGGGTTTTCTTTGCCAGCTGGTCAGGGGCCACTTCATATGAAAACTCCTGTGTAGGTGATGCAAAACAAGAGCATATTCATATAAATGATTCATAAACACGAGGGTTGAAAGGAACTGATTTTGTAATTGCATTTCCAGTCGAAATCATGCCGATTGAGGCTGAAAGCACATTCAAGGAAAGGTGAAAGGTATGCTCAATTGCCATGCTCATCTAAACATCTGTAAGGCCTACACAATAGATTAACTTTTTGAGCACATGAGTACGTAAATCAAAGAAGTCATCAGTTGTGCTGTGGATATTTGTAATGCAGGAGATACATTGTACCTCATTGAATTCGGGGTTGAGAGTCTTTTTCTTCACTGTAGTCTTGTTCTTTGACTTTTTACCCATGTCTGGCTGCAGGGTGCTGAGAAAGAGAGAAAAGAAGAGCAAAAGCTAAAGAGGGTGTACAGCAGGGGGATCATTATATATTATTAAGGACGTATCCAGCCACAGGATAACATATTTCATTTTTTTTACTCTATTTGCATTAGTTAGTTCAGGCAAATTGTTAGAATAGAATTAAAAAGTAAAACGTTAGCAAACAACCGGTTAGCTTGGAATAAATCCTTGATTTTTTTAAATAGACCCTGACAGACCCAGGCACTAGCTGCTACCCTGTTTTTCCAGTCATTATGCTAAGCTAAGCTAACTGCTTGCGACTTTGATATATTTACTTACAGATATGAAAGCAGTGTCGGATTTCCCATCTACCTTTCAGAAAGAAAACCAATTAGCATTATTTTCCTGAAATTTTAAACTATTTCTCAGGCTCAACTTTGTTTGAAGCCTTTGGATGTTAATTGGTTACCCTTTCAAGCAAAAATAATGGTAATTTCCGAGATCAAGGTAATTCAACAATTACTTTAAAAAAATGTTTTTCCCTGTTGTGACATCCAACTTTGCTGATTTGCCAAATCAAAGGGAGACAGTGACGCTTGCAAAATCCCTTTCTGAGATATTTTTGATTCAAATGTCTTTTCACTAAAAGCGGGGTCAATGATAGAGCAAAAGAGACACAGAAAGAGAGAGAGAGAGAGAGAGAGAGAGAGAGAGAGAGAGGGAACAGCAGACCAGCGAGATCATAATCATGCCAGTTTGAGGACTAAACGCTCCAGCAAAAAAGCAACAGAAGGATCGCTGGAGGGCAATGGGAGTCATCATCAGCATAAATTCCGAGTCAAAATGGCTCAGACAGTGAGAGATCTTACTCTTCCAGCACCACCTTACAGCCACCCCCACACACCCTCCCCCCCGCCAGTGACGTATCCTGGCCTGACAGTTGATGCATGAGATGGGCTTGGGGTTGTCACTGCAGAGCCGGAATTAGAGCGAGGTGAAAGATGGAGGGATGGAGGAGGGGAAGGAACAGGTGGAGGAGGAATTGATATATTGAGATTGAAGTAAGGTGGTGTCACCACTAGATGTATGTCATTGCTGAAAATATCCCTTTTTATTATATGAAATGATTGGGCTAAAGCTGTATTTATCATAAAAATGGCAATGTCAGTCCATCCACTTGTTGTCAACAACTACAAGATGCAAAATCACACGGTTAGGCTATGTCTTAAAGTTACTTAAATAGCCTAAAGCCCAGATGTTTACAGCATTATTTGGTTCCAAATAGCCAAAGGTTGGCAAACTGAAACCAAGGGATCAAAAGATAGTTACTGTAAAAGTATTAGGAACTAAAACTTTTTCCTCTATTCTCAAAATGATGTGTAAATTTAAGATTAATACCTGTGAAGAGAAATCGTATAGACATTCATTTGTTTCAAAGGGGTGCAATCTCAAAAGGTTGGGAACCATTGTCCTGCAGTATATAGGCTGTTCAGAGCAGTGTTAATTTTGGCAGCAAATTCTGATTTAGTCTTAGTCTTTTGAATATCACACCATTTAGTCTTAGTCCTATTCTAGTCATCTAAAATCTTTTAATCTTAGTCTAGTCTTAGTCTACTAAATATAAGCAGATTTTAGTTGACTTAATCTACAGCGGACTTCGTCGACTAAATGTTTTTCTTCATTGAATGGTATTAAGGTTTCAATACAATACAGACACAGATTTAATAGTTGTAATACAAAACATGTATTCTATAAATTCGAAATAATCTCACATGAAATCAGTGTACCTGACTGGAGGGGGAAGGGGGGCTTTAAGAGCCTTTGCCCAGGGGCCCATTATCTCATGATCCGTCTATGAACCAACTGGATTCCACAATCTTTTTTTCTTTTTGCGGGGAGCATGCACAAGCATTATTTATAAAAAATAAAAAATAAAAAAAATAAGTGCCCCCCACTTATTTTTTCCCACACCTGGGCAGCAGCAGCAGCAGCATGCAGTTATGTGCTGATAAAATTGAGCAACTGCGCTTTCCTTTAAGCAGCACTGCTGCCGCTGTGTGTGTTCGGACTTCTTTTGCATCAAAGCCTTTTTGAAAATAAAAATTAGAGGTTTTAATGGAACGCTATATGCGTCGGAGTTGTAACTTACTCGGATGAAAACAGAAACTAACGGAGGGAGGCGGGAGTTTCACAGTTAATTTCCTATATAGTTGCACAGTCAGTTTGGGGACATGGCTCTGTGTATTCAAGCTCGAGACACAGCCTACTACAAACAGATCGCGGAACTTAGCCGTTCCCCTAGACAACGTTAACGGGCAGGATATCCCTGACTATCATTTTGTCCATCAAACCGCAGAGTTTTTCTGCACGTCGGCTCTCTCCACCCGCTCACACTGTTGAGGTCTCCCATCAATTTTCACCGACACATGGTTGCATTCGCTGCTTTGCACTGATTGGATTTCTTCCCAACTTGTCCCACAGTTCTGATTGGATCTCTTCTCCATTCGTCCCGCCCTAACAGTTTCATCTCGTTCCTATTCGTAGACTATAGTGTCAGTTATATTCGTCTCAGTCTTCGTCATCATATCTGCCTTTTTATTTAGTTTTTATTTAGTTTTCGTGCGTGAAAAAGGTTTGTTGACGAATATTTTTCGTCATAGTCTTAGTCTACGAAATTAACACTGGTACAGAGCAATTTCAAATTCCCAGCAATTGTAGTTGCTAACGGGTCAGAAATGTCCTTGTATTATAATATGTCTATAGTGATGTATCTTCTGTATCCACTTTTGCTCATCTGAAAGCATCGTTTACAAATATCAAAATAATTGGAGTTTAAGGGAAAACTATGGACCGGTTTCACTTATCAATTGCGGAAATTGGGATAGCTTTCTCTGTTACTGTGCGTGCACATGTGTGTACAGCAACATTTATTTTATATAACGTCTAGGAGCTACTAGATGCTATACTATTGGCGCTGCAGCTGAGCAAACACATGTGCACAAGTTCTTTTGTCTTTCGTTCTGCGCGGAGCATAAACGGTATAGACTAAAACCTGGAAGAGGAAGGGGAGGAGTTTGGCGACAGAATCGGTTGCCAGCCCAATCTCCTACATCCGGTGAGCTGGACCTACTCATGATAAAAATAATAAAAGTAGCTTAGCTCAGATCAGTTGTATATGGGAGCAGAATACTTTTTCTCCAAAGATTCCTATTCCACCATTGATTCCTGTCTCATAACAAGTTTTATTCAAAATTGTGTTGTGTCCAGGCGTGTGTGTATACAAAACACAATAAGAAATTTAGAGGCCGAGCATAAAAAGCCAATGGACACAAGTAGACACCAATTCCGCCACGATGGCGCAAATTGCCAAAGTCACGGTCACTGCACGTGCTGCTAGCTAACTTACAGCTAATGTCTGGAACAAACAAATGGTGCAGCGGTCAAATTCGTTCAAATGATGCACGATTAAATTTGGCTAATCTGTGAGCCAGAAACGTATTATTCAGATATATTAACAGCTCTCTCCTCTTAAAGTGAAATAACCTCTAGAAGGACATATGCCCACACAACTCTTGAAGTTATTCTTTGGTACCAAACCACCGGTGTGACTCTTAAAGGTGAAGTAAGCGATTTATTTATGTTAATATAAGTGTTAAATCGCTCTTTATGCATACAGTGTGTCATGATGTGCGCGTTTCATAAAGCCGATCTCTCAGTCAGCCGCATCTGCATGTAATCGGCAAATAAACTTTCCGGGGATCCCGAAATTAATATCCAATCACAAGAGAGAACGCTACAAACCGACACCCGTCTCACTCGTGGTCTCACTGCCAGTGCACGCTAGAGGACAAGATGGGTGAATGTTTATGCGCCTACAATGGCGGAGCAGGTAAAAATCCTTCCCAATGTCTGTTTTGATGGTTTTTATTATCTTTTATCACAATTACTTATCTGAGATGGTGCTAGATAACTCGGTGTTTGAAGACCGCAGTGCATTAATGTGGTGAAGTAGGGACGAGCGAGGGGACTACTAACTGCAGTAACAGACAGGAAGTTAGCTAAAAGAACCATTCCGCTTACAGCACCTTTAAACTCTTAATTGTTGTTCAAGGTCATGCCAATCAGTTGAGGACATATTACTACACAACTTCTTTTCACTTGTCGCAGGCTCTGTTTCTTTTTATTTAATGCATGCTAAAAGGCTGGTTCCTGCAAAAGCTATTAAGCATCTATCCTCCAAAATAGCTGACGCATATAACATGCTCTGAGTGCCTTCACAAAAAAAAGGTAGGGAGAAAGGAATCAATTGAGGGGGGCAGCCAAACAAAACCTTTATCAGACCAGTAAGAGGGTGAGGTGACATCCTAGCGGGACATCTCAGACTTAGCTGTGCCTAATCCCATTTTACATATGGCTCTGAAGCAGTTCAGGGGATTCCACTTCCCAGAATAACATTTTTACATCATTTGGCAGCAACGTTCATAATAATGATAGCATATAAATAAAACGATTGCACACAGCAGCAATCAAACTATGGCCACATTACCATAGAAAATGCATTGTGATTACAAATTCTTACCATGGCAGGCTGGTCCATAGAGATAGGGGAGGATTATCCCTTCTGTTTTTCACAAGTGTTTCTAGAAAGTAGTTTGTTCACTGTAAAATGCACTTAACTCACTAGCTGTGCTATACACATCAACCACACTATTATGTACATTTTATAATGGTAATTGAAGAAGTTTAGACACTAACTTTGTTTATTATGAAATATGTAATAACTCACGGAATAAAATATAAGGTGTGGACAAAATAACAGGAACACCTACTCATAGCTCATTCAAATAAAATGTGGCATTACTACAAATGCATCAAAATATCGGTCTGAGCAATAACACACACATATTAAAATTAGCAACATTGTATTTGTTGCAGGACATACTGTGTTACCTTTGTATTGCAGATGATAATAACTTTGTTGTTACATCTCTAACTATGCTGTCTCCACTTTAGTCAGCAGAGGGCTTGTCTATAAAACATGTTAGTCTCTTTTTATCGTAAATAATGTTGTAGTTTATTAAGTAGTACATAGGGGAGAACGGGGGAATCTGAGGCATCGGGTAATGTGAGCCACCCCCTGTATCTAGGCAACGGAAAACATTTGTGTTCATGTGAGATATATGTTTTCAAGCCCCTCTCATTTCCCCATGGCCCTGAAAGAGAGGACCTCATGGTGCTGTGGTAAGCATGTTTTTTTCACCAAAATAGGTATTTTGCATGTGAAAGTAAATGTTCTTACTGTCAACTTAATCAACTGTTGTGCCAAAGCAAATGTATTCACGTAGAAAAACTTCTATCATACATGTTGATGAACTACCAACATATGAAACCATGTGATGCTGATAACTGAAGATTAGCCTGAAATGCTAAGAGAGGTAGTTTTTTCTCAAATTGTGGTGGTGAGCCAAATGCTGTGGGGGAAAGTGAGCCACTGTCTCACTTTCCCCCACCATGAGGCACAAGTTAAGTTTAGTCTTAAATATATTTTAATGTAATATTACATGACATATGTTTTATTTTAATGTCATACACATTGTAGAAAAGCCATCATGCCAAGGAAATACACCAGGAAGACGACCTGGGGCAACCACACGGAAAGAGCACCTTCTCATCTTTCCCTGTAACCTTCAGGGCTGGAATGTAGAGTAGGCCTAGTTGTAGAGTATGACAGGCTGATGTTATAATCCAGTTGGGTCTTCTCCTGTGTCCCAGGCTGTTCTCGCTGGTTCTGATTTTCCTATGCTTTGACCCCAAGACACTAGCTGGCTCTAAGGGTCCTGTGTTCTGACCCCCAGACTGTGTTCTAATCTAACTGGTTCTATCTTTCCTTTTGAATCTTATTAAAACATTTTGAATTATAATATGTTGTATTTGATTTTGTTCAGAGTTACTTTCAAGTGTTTAGAAAATTTGCTTTGCTTAATTGACCAAACCCCATCATTCTTTTACTAGTCCGACATTAGGTCTGGAATGTGTGGCTAGCTTTCAGGATTCTTACTGTTTTAATATGTGTTGTTATAGTAGTTTCAGATTGGAAAAAGTAAGTGGATCAGTTTACCCCACAGCTGGGGTAAAGTGAGCCACATGACAACTTTTTTTAAAACAATCATATTTTCACTGCCCTTTGTCTTGAAAAAAATCTGCTAATGCCCATTTCTAGGAAACATCCTGAATTAATGGGAAATGTGTAAATTTGAGTGATAAATCATTTTAGCTCGCTTAGAGGGGAGCTAATGTAAAAAGTGGCTCAGATTACCCCGTTCTCCCCTATTTGTATCCATGAAGATTTTTTCTTTTAAGTATAGGCTCTAATTATTTAAAGCCACTACGAGTAACATGGCACGTTGGCGTCCCCTTTGGACCAAAGCGGTAGTATTTTTACGACGCCCGCTGTCGCAAAGCTGTTTACTAGCACGTGCCAGGCGCGTGAGTGTGTACTGAGAAGGGAGCAATATAGTGCATGTCCTTGTGTTGAAAGTGTGAGGACTCTTTTCGGCTCCGTGAGAGTGGTTTTGACACTGCATGAACTAATGCCAGTCACTGCCACACGCACCTGATTGCAATGCTGATTGCTAACTACTCTCTCTCACGGAGCTGAAAGACGTGTGTCCGACTCCTCACAGAAAGCGAATGAACGAGAGACGGCAGTTAGTATGGATCACGATGAGGTAGCCTAATGTGTTTGTGTTGTTGATTTGACTATTTGACTATTTCAGATAATGGTTATCTGATGATGGTGAAGCAAAGCAAACTTTGTGTTAGTACCAACCGCTCATTCATTTAGGAGTAAACACTGCAGTCTAGTTTCGCTCTCGTGAAATTGTATGCACGTTGCTTGGCAACGCCCTCGTCCCCCGTAGCCTATATCACTCTCCCTTTTAGCTTTTCTTCATTGCATTTTCTTTTTTTTTCTTTGATGGTTTAGCCCCGTTATCAGTCATTATGACGACAAATAACTGTCACAAACAAGGCTCCCGCTCCCCTTCCCTCACCTGGAGGGATAGGCTTCTCAATTCACGTTGCTGCGCCACACTGAAATCTGCGACCAATACGGATATGTGACCATAGAGCTTGCACGAGCGAACCGAAAATCGGACTGGGTGTGCGACCAGACCAAAAGCAGTAATAAAAACTATTTAAAAACGTCTTTCTTTGCACTGATGGTCTTGTTTGCTGTTAAAGGTAATTTATGATTATCAGAGGAAACATGAGGCTGTTTAAAAGATATTTAAATGTTACTCGTAGCCGCTTTAAGTCTGTCGCTCACTAATAAATTACCCATGCACCCATGCATATGTATATTCAGTTATTAGTCACTGTAATTATTACGTCTATATATTGGCCGTAAAGAAATCCCTTTCTAGAGTGATTACACAATGAGGTACAAATCTTAAATCCCTGCTCTGTGTGAATATGCTTCAGGCAAAAGCTTGTTTGAGGCGTAAGCAATCTCAGTCAGGCAAATCAAGTGGGGTATATTCAAACATTTAAAAAATAAAAAGTTAAATTCTCTTTATGTTATGTCATATCCTTCATTACAGCCGAGTTCCCTTGCTGCTGTTGCCTCACATTAGCTTTGGGTGAGCTTCAAAATGCCTACTGTGAATAAAGGTTGGTTATTTCAATAGGAATGCTGACAGATGCTGACTTGCACATGAACAGTCAACACACACAGCTTCCAAACATAACACAATATGGGGTCTACAAAAGCACTAGAAAATAGTATGGCTAACTCATTAAGAAGAAGAGTTTTTTTTTTACATTAAAAAAAGTATAAATAGGATTGATGAAAATACAGTTATCTACAAACAAAACACATCCAGTTACGAATAGTCACAAATTATGTATGTCATGCTGATAGCATTAATTGGGGTTAACATCGGAGTGAACATAGGAATGGAACCTAATCTTTTAGGTCATTTGTCTTTTTATTGTTTGCTTAAACTTCTTGATTGATGGATTTGCTCACACTGTTTTCAACGTACAAATGAAATCAATTGAAAGCAAATTCTGTCTTGTAACAGGACAGGGCTGATCACAAGCTAAACAACAAAAAGAATCACGGTGAGTACACAATGACATTTTTTTTTCTCATTTCTTGTCCGTGTTTGTCCTTTTTGTCATTGGAAGCAAATGACTTCATCCTGTGACAACTTGACACCTCTGTAGCTGCCAGAGTCATATGAATTTGGAACCTAAAACCATCCTGACAGCACATTTGGGTAAGGGTGAGAAACACAGAAGAACCAGAGCATCCCTATGAATGAATAAAGTAAAAGTGGCAGGAAGAGAAGAGTCTTTTTTAAAAAAAACGGGAGCCAATGTTAAGACACATGCAAAAAAAACACAACAGTAACAATATAAAGCAAAAGAAAAATGAGTGACAATGGGAGACTGGAGCTATATATGTCTGCTGCAGAGAGGAGTCACGATTTTCACTTCACACGAGCGTTCAAGCAAGACAGAGAGAGATAGAGAGAGAACAAAACTGTAAAGCTTGGCATGTGTGCTTGGTCAGCAGGAAATATCTGTGATGTTTTGCTCTTTTTTTCTGCCTTCACATGTCCTTTCCCTGACAGAATAATTTGTTTAAGTGTTTTGGCATAATGGGTGTGGAAGAGGAAGAGGAGTGTGGGTCCTTCGCAAGGATGTAAACTCATAAATCTCATCTAAAACTCATCCTTAAACGTTCATTTGTCCTTTCAAAATGGAAGACAAATTAGCTCTGAGATAATTCTGATCCTTGTGTAACTTGAATTGCTTACACAGGCTGATTAAGATTCACAGAAAGAAGCAGAACCAATTGGAACAACCCTATGGACAAATGCAAGACACACACACACACACACACACACACACACACACATACGAACGAACAAACACACGCAGGCACGCACACAGGCACGCACGCGCGCACACGCACAAGACAGGGATAAAGAGAGACTAGCATCAAAATAAGCTTTAGCTACAGATTCCTCAAGAGGATTGTTGGTGTTACACCCGCTCTTGTAGTGACGAAGGCCAGAAGGCTAGCTAGGCAAATTAATTCCTTACGTTAACTTAATTGCTCAGTTATACTCTAGAGATCCAATTCACCTATGCCAGTATTAAATGTATTGGTATAAGTGTATACTCTGCAAACCAACCGCTGACACGAGGTAAACAAGGCTCTTTATGATAGACACATAGTCCCTGGGAACAAAAGCCGGTGTAAAGAACAATAGGAGGGAGACACAACAAAATGAATAAAATGCCACCTAGTACCGCCAGGAGAAAGAGTGACGGAGAGATGAGGAAGAGGTAAATACACTCTGCTGTGTATGTCATTTTCTAGTGTACTCAAAGACATTGTGCGGCATAATAGACCAATTTTAAACGTTTAAAGTGCAGGTGCAAATCAATTCCTTGAGGAGAAAGCAGAGAAATATATGCATATGTGTCTGAGCAAGTTTTATTTGTATTCTTTCTGTGCTTCTCTCATCTCTCTACCTCTCTCCTACAATCGACTGAAAATATCATCAAGTGAAATGGTTTTTCAAAACATTAAACATGTTGGCTGTGGGCAAGAAATATACAGCATGTCTTAAGTGTTTACGTCTGATTTTTTCATTGTCCCATCTGACCTCCAACCTCTTTCTCCCTCACGCTGTGGCAGTAAAACAACATCACACAACTACCTCCTTCCCATATAATTGTATTATATTATATATATATCAAAAGAAAACAGTGAAGCATAAGTCCCTGAATGACGCACATTGGCTAACATGCTGCTGGCAGATGCATGTTCCAGCTTTATAAGCAACAGCACACACACAATGGATCGGGGGGGTTACTCTGGCTAATCCATTTTCAGAATCTTTTGTCACTGTCCTCAGGCCATAAACAAACAGCTTATCTATCAAAGAGGTCAAAACCAAGTCAAGAATAGCTTATCCATCCTATCTGATTGCCTCTTAAATAACTGTATTCCAACGATATTTGGATCACAGTCTCAATTATCAGAAACCAGAATCTGCTTTGACGCTTCTGTAACCTGGAAGTCTCCCACTACTGAGAGGTGGTGTTGGATAGTTCTCCTGTGTGTGTGCGTTCTAACTCCCTGCACTGTTGGTGTTGAAGCGCACCAGGCGAAGGAAAGGAGATTGAGCTGTGTAGGTTTTATCTATCAACACCTCTCAGGTGAGCAGGGTTCAACACATTCCCTCTCCTCATCTCCGTCTTTCACACTTAGAAAAATACCAGCACTGGCAGAGAGAAGTGCCCTGACTTGGTATATGATGAATATAAAATGTCCACGGCCACAAATAACAATTGTTTGAACTATTGATTGTTATTAATTTTGGATTAATTGTTTCCTTGTTTGTTCTATGAAATGTCCAAAACTTGTGAATAGTGCATTACATCATTTCCTCAAGCTAAAGATGAAGTCTTTGGATTGAAATGCTCAGTTTACAATGGTGGAAAGCAGCAAATCCTTACTTTGAAAATGGTTGAACAAGGGATTGTGGAATTGGGTTATGTTTGCTATCAACTCCATATGATGGTTCCTAGTATGAGTATGTGAGGCTAATTAGGCTGATAGCAGTTTTACATTTTGTCACCCATGCTTTTGCGTTCCCTATGTTAGTGGGTGTCATGTCATGGTGGTGTCAGAGCAGGGCATCTGGCCTCACCCCCTCAATCCCGTCAAGCTGGTTAAAGGTTGACACATGTAAAATCGAACAAATGTTATGCGCTGTGACTCTGCATTCATTGAGCATATCCAGAGCTCTCTAACATTAGTTGTGTCAAACCACAAAGCAGATCTAAGCAAATTCTGTGTTTCCTTAGTGGACAAGGGAACAAAATATGTATACTCAACAAGTCTGTATGTGGACTGAAAAATGCTTTATGTGGTACTTTTTCTTTACACTATGAACACAACGTAATGCATGAAAAGCAATATGACACTATTGTTCATGTCAACTTTGCACTGGTCTAGTATTTAAAAAAAACTATTGCCATACTATATTACATTTTAAATTGCTAATGCCAAATCGCTGCATGAGTATAATTTGTAGGTTGCCAGGTTTATCATGCATATCTGAAATGACTTACATTTTGACAAAGGGGTCAGAGTAGCCGTTGGAGTCCATGGCAGCCAGATGGGCACAGCGTATGATCCCAACCATAAGGCTGCTCTTCTCTGTGTTATAGCACAGTGACACAAGGATGCGGCCACGCTGGGGACACGTACAAAATAACAGTGTCAGACACAGCACCTGTTTTAAACCTGATGTTTCCCATGTCAGTGAATACACAGTGTAGGAATCTCTCACAGGGTTCAATAAAGTTTCTCAAAACTCAAGTTCCATTAAATGATGCTCGGAAAATAGATGGGTTTTTCTGATATGTTGCAACATTTCTCCACTACATAGGATATAGTGTGTGTGTCTGTCTGGGCAACAGGAGTATTCAAATTAAAGCTTGTAATTAAAGACCTTATCTGGAAAAATGACTCCGCTCCCTTCTCATTTTAATCTCTCAGTTGAACCATAAACTGAGTCGAATCGCAAACGCAAAGTTATTACCCTCTGTCTCTAAAATCATGAAGAGAAATGAGATGAGGATCACCAGAGGATAAAAACCCTTAACTGGCAGCCCGTGGTGTCATTACAACATGTTGCCGTCCTGAGTCATGGGAGTGCATTACCTTCACATTTCAATTAATGCCTCAGCCACACATATTGCCCATTTTAAAAACTTAATTAAACTTTATTCTTCTTCTATGGAGCACAGACTCCAGTAATTACTTAAAAGATAAGCAAACGGAAATGGAAAAGGAAATTACGGCAGCCTTGTTTTTGAAACTGGTGATATAAGATCGGTGAGGATAAAGCTGATGTTAGTTTTACCTCCTCCTCTGCCACGACAGCTCCCGGCTCTACCATTTGATTGTTCATTTCTTTATTCTGAAATGAGAGAGAGGGAGACAGAGAGAGACATGGACATAATGGTTATGGTCCACACAGCCTCTGGGGTGGATATCTATAACACTTTGTAAAGTGGCATTTGAAATGAATGTCTGGTAGCCCCCATGCAGACATGCTCAATGGAAATGGGACACATCTCATATATATGTCCACAGGAATTGATTCATTTGGTTTATATATATATATTTATTTATACACACACACACACACACACACACACACACACACACACCCACACACACACATATGCACACGTACCTGTGCAATTCTCTCCAGGCCCATATGGTAGCGTTTGTTCTCCCCCTCTCTAAGTTTTTTCAGGGCCACTCTCACCTCTCCAATGAATTCATTCCGTCCAAGTCTGTCCATGTCGCACACACACAGCCTTCATATCACACACAGACACACATACAGGAGCAGAGAGGAAGGGGAGAGAAGCAGGTGAGTCAGGTGATAAGTTACAAGATGATCCTAGACGCTGATCTGCTCGACTCGATTACGTTGAAGCAGGCATGTGTGCCAAATATACATATACAAAACACGTCCGAACAATCAAATCTCTCCATCTGCATGGTAACACAGGCTTTTGGTGGTTTCGCACGAGCAGCGCCGAATGATGAGGAGGAGTTGTGCGACTGCAAAGAGATTTTCCAAAGGATTTCGTCCATTTCTATCTAAGCTGGTAGCCACCCTGTCAGACACTTATTGTCATAATTGAAACAAGTAAGAGAAAAAGACATTGTTTTACGTAAGCATGTAATTAGATTCCCCCTTCAGTATTTCCCGAGGTTATGTGTGGTCAGGTGGGGATAAAACAAATGAAAAAGGCTGCTATCGATTCATGTGCATACATTCTATATGTATTGAAGGGGACTATATAGAGAACCATTCTCCTGACAGTGAGAGTGTGAAAAAGCAGGTACAATGTTCATCATATTCGCCATCTTTGTTTTGCATGTTAGCATGCTAAAATTTGCTAGTGAGCGGATCACCAAAGTCAGGGCAGGATGTTAATCAGTCTCAAAAACTAGTATGAAGTAGTTTTTTTACAAATAGCCTACTTTGGTAAGAAATATAGCATTACAGGTCGAGTCAGCGATTCTGGAGAATGCTTGTTGTCGAAATCAGTAAATCTCCTCTCACGATCCGCTTCCTGTCCACACTCTGAATAAACTGAAATGAAGTCCGGCGTTAATTCACAGCATAGGCTCTGTAAACGTGTATGTTCTTATTTTCAGTGCACACAGTACAGACAGGTAGCTATCGTGGACCTTGAGTATATATATTCACTGATTTTGAAAAAACACGCTTTCAGAATCACTGCACCTTTAAAGTAACATTTTTGTATAAGACAACATGTTCTGGATCTATTGGTCATATATTACCATGTCAAATTCCTTGTTTGTTTACGCAAACTTGGCCAATAAAGCTGATTCTGATTCTGATATTTCTTGGCAAACATTGTTTAGCAACATTGTTGTTTAGCAGGATATCAGCTCAGTAAAGACGACTGTATTGCTTCCACCTGCAGCATATGCTGTAGATCAGTCCTTACAAAATCTCTATTTTCTTAAATTGCACCATTTTAAAGTAGACAACTGAATCTGTATCTCACATCGCCATATTGCTACTGTTCTGTATAATGATTTTGTACACTGGGGATGCTGATGTTTGATGGAGGGTGAATATTCCATCAGCTGCTGCAGAACAGTCTTCATACCCCATCACCTGCTACAATATTCACTCTGTGCTCAAATATTCCCAGGTGGATTGTCGCTGCTTTTGATTTCTCCCTCCCTCTTCAAGCTCTATTCTCAACCTCTCTCTCTCATTCTAACTCTCTTTACTCACACGCACGCACGCACACACACACACACGCGCGCATGCACGCACACACCCAAGCACGCACTCACGCACACACGCACACACTATTCCGTGAGTCTTCTACCGTGCCATACACGCACACACAAACACACATACACACACACACACACACACACACACACACCTGTCCCATCTTCCTGTCCCTGTGACATTTGGACATTTGACATGCTGGTTCCAGTCCTATAGTCATAACTGATGAGTACCTCTAGCAGAAGCTTCTGAATAACTCTGACTCAAGACCACGGCTGTCAGATGATGAATATGCCTTTGCTCTGTCATACATGGGTGCTGTCTGTCTTTGAGGAGATGAGGGGTTGCTGTGAAATGTGACACCAGTTCCGCCCAGACTTTTGGCTTCTCCTGTGTGATTCCTGCATCCGTTTCCTCGCACCCTCTCCCACAATAATCCGGCTTTAGATTTCCTCTAAAAAACGAACAGATGCTCATGGAATCTGTTCAACCTGCACAGCCAAATTTAGTGTGGAATCGCTCAAAGAGTTCTGTCACAATATTACCAGGGGCGTTTTTATCATTCCTGCTTGGCTTCTGTGGAAGTGAAAATATCTGTTTATCGGTCTCAATTATGGAGGGGGGCTGTTAACAAAACATGGACTATGATGACAACAAGGATGACCTCTGGCTGTTTTTGTTTTTCTAAAGATCACTGCCATTACCAAAGTAAAATGGGTATCATAGGTATTTTAAACTTTGTACACATACTTAAAGGTGCTCCAAGGAAAGTTCAGTTTGTCTTCATTCTTGCATCCCCTTTTGACAAAAGCGGTAATGTTTTTACTACGCCAGCTGTAGTTCCTGGGTGAGCATACCCATGACAAAGGCATTAAGAAAAACTATATAAAAATAGCAAACTTTGCGGTGATGGTCTCGTTTGCTGTTATATGTAATTTGTGATCATCAGAGGAAAAATTTGATTGTTTCAGAAATCTCAACTTAGGTTGCCATTAATTTATTATGTCATGTTGTTTGTAACTAAAGGTTATAAGGATTTGTGTAATCAAAGGGTTAACTTTTTATGCTCTACATTTGGGCCTTCGTGTACATTCATTATTTGGAATGATACAGTTTGTTATATGCTAAAAAAAGATATTGAAATTGGGATATTATTATCAATATAAATTGCATGGCTAATAGAAATTAAAAATGAACTATCACCAAACAATACAGCTCAGGCTTGTGGGAATGTAATGCGTTTTTGCTCCACAATGGCAATATACCCAGTAGCTGTTGAAACATTTAAATCATTGGCCTACCTACACATTTTAACCTTACGGTGGCACAAGAGAAAATGGAGAGGATCACCAAAGTCTGTCGGACTCATCCACTGGATACCATTAATGTATGTACACAAATGTATTGGCAATCCAACCAATAGTTGTTGAGAGATTTCAGTCTGGGAATATAGTGAACCGACCAACAAACCGACAGACCGACATTGTCATCTGTAGAAAAAAAAATCGATCAAGCAGACCCAGCCAAAACACCATTCACCCCCTGACATCTAACACCTGATAAAAAAAAATGTTTCCCTCCCTGACCATATCAGTGCCTGACTACATCTCACCTGGGGAAGCCAGTATAATATATTTGTCACTATCTCCCACAGCCCAGAACAGTGCAGGACTGTTATGACAGCCTGACAGAGGAACAGGGAGTTAGAGGGAAGAAATTGAGAGAGACTAGACTCGACACTGACATCAAGTAGTCCTTTCTCTCTCTCTCTCACACACACCCACGCATGCACACACCCACGCATGCACACACACACACACACACACATACACACACACACACACACACACACACACACACACACACACACACACACACACACACACACACACATACACACACTCCCTATCTCCTCTATCAACCTCGCAGCCTGATAATCCTTTTAGTGATAAAAGCCACAGGGGTCTTCAAGATTTTTGCGCATTAAAATGCAGCGGAAAGTAGTCTGTGTGTAATTTAGATGAGGGGGAGCATTGAGGCACCACATTATCACTGTCACTGCTTTCTAAATCATTTGGAAATGAACCCAAAGGCAGCGGCAGACTGCAGGAAGTCATAGGAAACTTGGAATTAATCACAAAATGATGTCGGCCTCACTGCAAATTAGCTATCTTCAAAGCATCTCAATCTGCCTTATATTCAGACTTCAAAGGAGACTGATAAATGCACGTGTTACCAATGCTGTTTCTCATGCTTCATGAAGAAAATAGTGACGGCTTACTAAATCAGTTTTGAAAGGGGTTGACTCTTACTGGAGATCAGTAAAGAGTTCCTTTAGATTTAGGCAACTGTGAATTTAAGAATTAACAACACATGAAATAACTTGTCAAGATAGAGATATGTGTTCCAGTTTGGTAAACATTTCACTCAAGACCTGAACACCTAAGACAGCCTTGCAACTAATATAATACAATATATACAAAGAAGGTCAGATAAGACTGTATGACTGGTTGATTCTTAATGACAGATTGGACCTCTAGTGCTCGTTAGAGATAAAGTTTCCAGACGGAGATATAAGGCAGTTGAATACAGAATATTTATATAAAAAAAAATTAATGCTATTATACCGTAACTGTTTATACCGAGTTTTTTTTTCTCTAAGTCATTTTATAGAAGCTTTTATTGAGCCCTTCCTTTCTATAATTATAGAAGTGCTTTTTGCTTCAGCCTAATGGATATAATCATTTGAACTGAAAACGTGTGAATGAATGGCCACATATATGAAATAGTCAATCTTTCTTTACATTAAATGTATTTTTGAAGCATTTATCTTCCAGTTCTGAGTGCTGCAGAAGAATGGATTTAACACCAAAAAAAAATAATTCTCTAATGGTGGGCCGAAGTACCAAACAGTGACAAACTGCTTAAAGATAAAAGATAAAAGACTAAAGACCTTCATGACATCAAAGCCAATTTTGCATGCTATATATGGTTGGCAGTTTTCTGCAATAGTTAGTCAATATAGGAACATTCAGTAATTACTGTCCCATATAGTATTTTTTCTATTGGGAGTGACGGAGTACACCATTCCAGCACCATCGAAGCACCTAAGGACATGTTGAATGCATATACACTAACACAATCTTACCTAATTGATCCAAGCCTCCCTGTTAACTGTTAACTCTCTCAACACAATCTCAACGCTTTGTTACTGTACGTCACTGTTAATGCAAACCTAACGTTTCTGTTGTGTTATGTAATTTTTCAATCAGTTAATCATTTTTAATTTATGCAAGGAAGTAATGGAGGGAGAAGGAGCAACCACAGTGAGCTTTAAGAGAAAGAGCTGCAGGCAACAGGCTACAAACGTACAACTCCAAAAATCATGGCATAGGTAGTTATTTCTGACAGATTTCTTTACTAAAACAACAATAGTTTGATTGGCTGCACTGATAAACCAGTTGCATCTTCTGTTGTTTATGTGATTTAGCTGTTCAAGGAATGAAATCTAAAAGATTGCAACATAATAGGTGCTTACAATACCAGGATGAAAATTCTGAATTAATTAGAAATAATCAATGTTCACACATCAAAAAACATTTATATAAACTATAGTGTTTGCTTTGAATGCCTCGTTTAACTTTAAGCTTCCACTGTCCATGCCTTAGGGCAGATCTACAGAGTGTTTTAGTCTGGCAGTGGTCCTCCTGCTCAACAGTGCATAAAGCACTGGGATCAAAGTGTACAGCATTCCTTCCTCTGCCCCCTGCTGGGATGCATGGAGCGTGATTCAGCAAGTTAGTAAACATCTCACTGGGGAACCCTCTCTGTTTCTCTATTCTCTGACTTTCTATGGTGTACAAAGTCTTTCTATTGGCTGGCGCCTGCACAAATCCAGTGAGAGTTTGAGCACATTTTCTTTCTGTAATGCCCTCACTGTCGATTTCCCTTGCTTTTCCTCACTGCCAGGCAGCGTCACATTCGCTGTCTAAAGGTATTTTCTCAATGTCCTCGTTCTTTGTTTTTTTGACTACCCTTTGAGTAAACTCCTCCCCATTGCACGCCCTTTATTCACAGCCAAGTGAATTTTCCCATTCATCACTTTATCCATGTCGCTACACCCTCTGTGAGCCAATCTATCTCTCTCTCTTTCAATTGACCATTGGATTCTCTCCATCCCTGCATTCAGTCATCTTCTTCAATCTTGACCTCCGTTTCCTTTGCCTTATCTGTCACTTGACATCATTTACTCTTTTTTTCAGGAGCCCTTTGTTTTCTCTACGCAGTGTCCTCTGTCTTTCTCTCTCTCTTCATCTCTCGCTCACCACTGGTCACGCTCCTCCTATTCGTTTTGGCATCCCAGAGCCCCCACACTGGTTTGTGTCTGTGGGCTATGTCCTTGAACAGAGGTCAGGTGGGTTTCCTCTAGATTGAAGGGTATCTCCTCAAGCTGCTGTTTGCGCGTGTATGTGTGTGTGTGTGTGTGTATTTGCGTGTTTGAGGAGGGAGAGCAAATGTTATTTCCCAATATGTGTGTTTGTGAAAGCTCAAGGACGTGTGTTGTTTGCATGTGTGTGTTTTGTGTGTATGTGTGAGTGTGTGTGTGTGTGTCTGTTTTCTCTACATTTAGAGGAAGGGCCATGCATGTTCTTTCTTGCCAGGGATTGCCCTTGACATACACACAAGAGGAGAGACACACACCTGACTGCCTGCATTTATGTGTGGCACAGATGAGATTAATGTTTGTGTGCATACGTACGTGCACTTCTTAGTGTGTGTGTGTGTGTGTGTGTGTGTGTGTGTGTGTGTGTGATTGTGTGTGTGTGTGTGTGTGTGTGTGTGTGTGTGTGTGTGTGTGTGTGTGTGTGTGTGTGTGTGTGTGTGTGTGTGTGTGTGTGCATGCATACAGGTTAATATGAATGCATCTATGCTATTATTTCCTCGGGATAAACAATGCCTTCCAACTCCAATTCTATTATGAATCCGCTGGACAAACTGACACTGATTGTAGGCAGCGTATGCGCTCACAAACAAAAAACACATGCAAAACTCTTTCTCGGAATCAACATTTGCATGCTTGATGGCACAAGTGCATCAGAAATGTTGGGCCAAGATGGCTACACTTGACCTCAATCAATCCACATGGAGAGCACTGTGTACAGTGAAGGGGTGGAGAATAGCACCTGAGCAGTTACCGCAGCAACTGCAAGTGGAACAGTTGGCTGGCGTCGCCTGGTTGCTATAATGAATTACCTGGAAAACCCACTGGGAGGCATAGACGGCTGCTGGCATTTCACAGGAGGATTGGGAGGTTGGGTCTTCATCCGCCACATGATAATCTGGTCATTTGGCTGTCTGGGGAATAGTGCTAATTGCTGGACTGAGTGAAATTCAGGGCTGGGCACCTACCTGAGAGTTTTGGTGGTCATGTCGGCTGATGTGATGCCATGATACATCAGCGTTTCGTTCCACACTGGGTTCAGCGTGTTCTTCAGGGTTTTTGTGCGTAGCTTGTTTGCCTAGAAAGAGAAATACATAAATTGAGGAAAGGGAAGGATCAAAAGAAAAAAAGAGAGATGAGGAATCTTTTCAAAGGTAAGGGAGCAAACTCAGATCAGAAAGAGAATAAAATAGTGTGAAACGGGAGCTAAACAAGGGACACTAAAAGATCAAGGAAGAAGGGAGGGGAAAATAATTTATCTCTGTCCCTCAGGAAACAGTAGACATCTGCTGCCTACTTTGTAGAGGAGAGCGAGAGGACGCCAGGGTTCCCTCGCCTCACCTGTCCGTCTGTCTTTCTCCATCATTAGACAGTGCATTAGCACCAGACAGTCCTCCAATATAAGCACTGTGTTTCAAACAAAAACACAACACAGCAGCCAATTGCATTGCACAACACATACAGCATTAGAAATGAAACCTTTCCTCAACCAGGTTAGGAGATGCCCAGGAGCCACTTGCTGCCTCATTTCCCACTGTTGCATCAGCAGCTGATCATCTTGTTTAAGTTTCTATTTTGGATTTCCTTTTTATATAAATATTGTAATGTTTAAGAACCCTTTATGCAATTAGACTCGCATCCTAATAAAATGCATTTTCAATGAGTCCCTATACATCAATTCCTGCACACTATTCTTGCGTGGTCAAACCTCTGGCTCTAATAACATTCGTCATTAAAGTTTTTTTCGATCGCTAAACCACAGTGGGCAAAACTGTAGCTCAATGTGCAAAAACTCTATCTGCAGTCTGCACTACACTGGGTTCAGTCACTGGAGTTGAACAGTTCACTTCACCTGCAAAATAGGCTCAGTGCAGCAAACACTATGAACAGTCCTCATTGAGATAACACACACTGTCACTCAGAAAACACTCAGACTGAAAACACTAGCATCAGATCACAATACACAAATTACAAACTTTTACTGTAACCTTTACAGTTTGAATAATTTGAGTTACTTCACACAAATTACGTAATATTTTCTTTGAGGAAAGAGTGAAATTCTTTCACACGAAATTGTTGATTTTATAATATACCAGTTTTTTTAGGTAAACAAAAATAAATGAAAATCAGAAGTTTGCTTCAATAGATATACATATTTTTATTTTATTGATAACATTCCCAAATTTAGTATGTATCTGTGAAAATATTCTATAATTGTAATACAGAAATCAATTCCTGTAATGTTGTCATTTACTGCAAGGATGCAACTCTCACCTGTTCGTTTGCTGGAAAAGTTGTATTACTGATGCAACTTTAGATTTTTGCAGATTGGGTTGCACTCTCAACCCTGCCTCTCTCAATGAGAGACCATGATTTACAACAGGGTCTATCAGTGTAGCCCTCACTCTATTTCATCAGAAATTACTGCTCTATATATTTTAGGTCTTCCTCCACACATCCACACTCTCACTACCACTCTTCTCCCTCCACCAACCTATCCATCTACCTTGGTCCATTTCCAAAATAAAGTATTTATGAGCTTTCCCTATATACTGTATATATGTTCACTAACAAGTCTAAAACAAGACAGCTTCATAGTGTGTCAGTTGAAATTGCAATCCACAGTGTTTAAAATGCACCAGGCTGAAATCCAAGGTAGAAGGGGGCCCATCAACATTTTTTAAAATACCGGCTCAATATAGGCCCCTGATCTTTAAAGGCCCCGAACAATGTTGTTTAAAAAAAAAATTGACTGGCTCCGGAATTATTCAAGAAAATAGTACCAAATAGCTCACATAGGATACATTTGATTTAGTACTAGTTTTCTTCTCAAAGTGCACCAGATTGATGTATTTTACTTTAAAAGGACTCTAGAAGGTCCAGGGTTCCCACCACAGTCTCCCAAATTCCTGTGAGAAACACTGTATGTGTGTATGGTTATTAGAAGTAATTAGACCAGGGGTTGGGTTTATGTAAAAGTAACGATTTGGTCATTCATCAATGGAAATATTGTGGGGTTATCTTGCACAGAGAGGGACCAGTCACTAATGAGTTTTGGACTCTAGACAAACATGACTTTTACACATTTGTATTGTAAGATCACCTCTCAGGGGGCCCATCAGGACTTCTTGTATTGGGGCCTAGAATTTGGTGCTACGCCCATAGCCAAAGCCTGATATAGATCTCCATTGTTGCATCACATGCATTGATGTAATATTGGACTTTCTGTGGTGGCTTGGTAAAAACAGGTTTGAACCGAAGAACCTTGACTCTAAGATAAGGTTGGTAAAATAGAAAGTTCAAGTTTACTCAAGGTAACAGGCAGGAACAAGTCCAAACAAGACAGGCAGGAAGGAGCAAACGTATCCAGTAGGGGATCAGGGCCAGGTCCAAAATGCCTCGGACCAGAATCCATAAGAACTCTGTGATCAATCAGCTGCTGGACACCTCTTCCAGACCTGGAGACATGAAATGTGGGGTGGATCCACAAGGACTGGGATAATCAAAGATGGACAGCAGATCAGATGCCCTGAATGTGTTCCAAGAATTAGCAAAGGGCCAAAGTGAAGCACCAGTTGGCATTTTTCAAAGTGGGCATGGACTTAGGGGATGTCTGCATCCCTCTCATATTAAAGAAAAAATTGGAGATCGAAAGCCATGAGAGCACTGAAATGAAGGCACAGAAGCTGTTTGCCATTCTGTGAGCACAAAAACAAACTTTACGTAACAGCATGTCCCATAGTAACTCAATCAGAGTTTAGAACAGTGGTCTGTAGCAGTTTGAAAGCTGAGGAAGCTGAGGCGTGGGAGGGAGGCCTGGATTTTTGATGGTGATATTTGTTGACATGCTGGCAATCAATGCAGAGATGAAGGGATTTGTCCTTTTTGTCCACAGAGAAGAAGGCTGCTGATGAGGAGGGCCGGATGATACCTGCTGCCAGGGAGTCAATTATGTATTTTTCCATCGCTTGAGTTTCAGGAACAGGAGAGTGAATAAAGCTGACCCTTGAGTGGCAGCATGCCCAGGAGGAGGCTGATGGTGCAGTCAGGGACAATAGGGAGCCAGAGATTTGGCTGCAGCTTTATTAAATAAAGAAACTCAGAAGAAACTCCAGTGAGTTTTCAAAAACTCAGATTCAGAGCAATCATGAGACAAGTCAGAACTAACGCTCATCAATGTGGGTGGCAATGACCTCACACTGGTCAGGCGAATTAACCTGAGCATGAAAAAAAAGCATGGTATTACTGGAGAACCCTGCCTTTCAAAGGGGAGGAATAGACTGGTCTTGAGGCGGCGAGAATGGTGAGTCCTGGGGGCTAGAACTGGCTCCTTCCTCCACTCACCGAGATGACTGTCAATGAGGATGGTAAGGGTTATGTCCAGTGGGTTCTAAGGGCAGCTCCAGAGCAGCAATCTTATCTTTAATAATAGGTGACACAGCCTATTAGAATTCCACTTACGTTCTACAATGACAGTTCTGACTAGTCGGCCGCCTTCCTTCCTCCTCGGCTTGGACTGAACAGACCCCCATCTGTATTTCTCCACTGACTGGTGTGGATAAAACCCTTCTCGTCTTCGTTGGTGAACATCTTTAGAGATGAGCCCGTCAGTAACTGTCTCGCTCACTCTCCCGAACCACAGTGCACAGCTTCTATTTTTTTTAAGGACTGACCCATTTTGAAAGATTACATTTCAACTGGAACAATTCGGCTCGGGGCTGAGTGCCACAGATTGGCATGGAGAAGTGTGAAAGTATTGAGACAAGGATCAACATTTCTTTCACTTCTTTCAATGGTATTTTCTGACAATAAGAAAAATATGGGGTATAGCCTTATTTCTAAATTTTCCAAGGATAAAAAGCAGTTCTGTGCAGTATTTCATCACAATTTGTAATGCATTCATGCATCCAGCCATTTTCTGCCTCTGATCCATGAACGGGTCATTGTGGCAGCAAGCAAATGTCCCAGCATCAGGGAAATGTAATACATCCGTGAAATATAATATTGTATAATATGACAGTTTGGCATATCCATTCTCTCTGAATAATTTTGATAAGATAATTTTACCAAGTTACTATATCTTAAGGAGGGACTTTCAATTATAGATAATAAATAACAGACCCTGGGGGTGGGCTTTTATTTCAAGATCAAATGTCCAAGATTAAAGTCGAATAAATATTTACGTCAATTTTTTTTTTAACAGAAATACCTTGAATATTCTCTGTCTTAGTCAAACGTTTGCGACACATTTTCTTTTTTTTAATCAGCCTTACTTTCCTTTTTTCGTAAATGTATGACTTTGATCTCAGATTTGTTACTCTGAATATGACCCCATCCCCTGACTCCATTTTTTTTAAACCTCGAATGGCCCTAATATGGGGTTTAATAAGCCCATGAGCTTGCTCCATGGAGGGAACAAGTGTTTTTCGACTCGTGCTGTTTGTTTGATTCATTAATGTGCTGAAGGAGCTCGAGTCACGACACACAGCAGTGTTTCATAGCTGTACGTGGTGCCAGCACAACTCCATAGAACAGCTATTTCACAACTAAATGTCAGCCCCTATTGACTGGTTTGGTTTTCTGAGCACATACTTCTGATCATATACTACAAATAGTTAACTCACCAGTTCCCTCCTCCTACACTCTGACACTCCCTCTCCATTCCCTCTACCCAGTTATGCATCTGTATCTAGATGTTTTATCTCCAGCCCTTCAGCTGGCCGTCACATTCTTTCTCCCTTTTCTTAATTTTTCTACATTAATCTTTGCTTTAATAATTTATCAGTTTAACTTTTTTCCTACCCATTTCTATCTCGATCCCCGCTTCCCAAGGCCAAGATAAAGAGTCTGGCTGGGAGTGAATTTTCCGTGCTCTACAATTAGGAATAGAAAGATGAAAAATACCAATGAACATCACAGAGGCGCTGGCCACACCGGTGTGTCAATGCATGTGTGTGTGTGTGTGTGCGTGTTTGTGTGTGTGTGTGTGTGTGTGTGTGTGTGTGTGAGAGAGAATGAGAGAGAGGGAGCTACTGTATAGGAAAGGAGGGATGGATTACAGGAGCATCTTTGTGTGACTGCGACTAAAAAGCCTTAACATGCGCTGTGCACACAAGCAAGGTGATGCGCTGCATGTGTAATGCATAGTGCGTTGGGCATCCCAAGACGTCATGCTTCACTTTGTACTTGTTCAATAGCATTAGCTGAAGAGTGTGAGGAATGAGAAAAATGAGTGGTGACGGGCGGGAGACGCCGTGCCTCCACTGTCAGTATTTTGACAATTACAATTCTTTGCCGCAACTGAAACCCTTTAATGTTCTAGCTGCCATTCGATTTTATAATGCACAAATATAACTTTGCACTTTTTAGTATTTATTATTGTATTTATTGTTTTTATCTTTTAAGTATTTTAGCTATGAGGGAATATGTGTGTTGTTATGTCTGTCCAGACGCTGTTTATGTGACACTGTAATTTCCTGCAAAGGATCATTAAAGCATTTCAATTCTAGATGATTCATTGCGGTGCTTGCATGCTGAGTCTGAATGAATTTGGACCAGACTATGTGTGTGAGTGTTTGTCCGTCATCCTCCCACTTTTCAAGTGACGTGGCGGATATTTAACAAAAGGCGACTCATGAGCACTTACCTACTCATTGACGCTTTCTAGCCCCCCCTCCCTCCCACCACCGACACCACCACCAGCACCTCCCTACCACCCCTCTCCCCCCATCAACACTCGCCGGTTGACGTGAGCCGTGTAACAATCCTCCTTGTTTCCATGACAACCACCTGCTGCTGTCCTCCCCTCATTTGTCTCTTCCCCTCTCTCTCTCTTCCCTCCCTTTCCTCCCTTCTCTCTCTCGCTCTCTCTCTGTTGGTATTTCAAGGTCAAACAGGGTCCCATGCAGATAGTGAGATATAGACTGAGATAGGGGGCTGGAAAGTGGGGTAAGGGGAGCGATAACAAGAGGAAAGAAGACAGACAAGGGGAAGCCTGGAGGACGTAAAATCCCCCCCAGACATTGTTATTGTTAGCACCTTAGACCTCAGACAGTTGCCTCATTCCACCTATTTTGGCTTGTTGTTCTCCCGGGGCGCTTATCATATAGCCTCATTTTGTGTCAACCTTGAGCCAAAATGGCCGAAATCATCTGGGAGGGGGGGGGGGTAGCTGTAGTGAACCTTCTTCCCTGCCGCCTGAGCTGAACACAAGACAAGAGTTGTGCAGCAGACCAGAACATGTTTGCGCTCGATAAAGCAGAGCAGTGGATGGACCACGTTAAGCCGTGACCACACAAAATCTGCCCTGCTCTACTAAACGGAAAAAGACACACTTAATAAGTTCTCTGCCATGTTTTTTTGTTTTTTTGTTGTTCTTGTTTTGCAAGACTTTTTTTCTGACCTTTTCATGGTGTCTGATAAACAAGAATTGACAACGACAGAGACAGTGAAAGGTCAATTAATGTTTTTATGTTTTTCTTGTTTACTTTAGTTAAATAATGTATGAAATGTTTCCTAGTACCGGTCTGCTCCCTAGGCTTCCACAGTAAATGAATTTAAAAAGAATCCCAGCAATTTCTGTATGATATGTGACTTTCCCGAGGGAGTGTCACTGTCTGGTACAGCCCAGTGTGGTATCATGTTACATTAATTGCCAATAAGGTAAGGTTGGAACAGTGACCTTGCTAGCCCCGGGGAGAAGATGAAGCTTGACGTATGGATCAGCCAGCCCATTGGAGTCCATGGCTTTCAGTCCCTGTGGACACAGGCAGACACACAGATAAACACAAGCAAGCACACACATAAAATGCACACATACTGTAGCATTATGCCCTCAAACCTTTCGCAAAAATGACAGGGTCATAAAAAGACAGTGAATATGACAGGTCTCCTTGGCTGTTACATCTCAATAAGACCACTGGGTGTTTCTTGGCATGCCAACACTCCTAGACTCCTAGACGTCCTGTCCTCAAGGGAACTGGTCAGCGAGATTTACATCATTAACATTATGTGGCAGTACTCCAAAAAAGTAATACAAGCCTTGTGGCCTTGTACTATGACCATGCCAAATGTGTCCGTCACAGCAACGGGGCATTATCAAAGTTGCGTCACTTTTTGCCATGAGATGATTTTTCTCTGAATTGACAAGAAGCTGTGGGTGTGTGACATTCAAGTTTCTTTTAAAAATGTTGAGAGGAAGCAGTATGAAATCTTGTGCAAATGTATACGCATTACAGGATAATATTTGCATTTATTGGGGCAATTCAAGGAGGATTATGCAAGCACACTTATGCTGGGCTTACACTACACAACTTTTCACGCGACTTGCCAGTCGCAGACAATCTTCCAATGTCGGGCTGAAATCACAGGAGTCTTGCTGGAGTTGTGGCGCGCGCCCGTAATCTCAGTCGTTTGGCCTAAAGGCCAGGACACACCAGTCCGACTACCCGAAAATGGAGTCTGCCAATTCAGGCAGCTCCAGTCTTCCCGTCGCGGCCGAAAAAGTACAAAGAACACACCAAGCCGACTGCTGACTTTCAGTACGCTCTGCGCTTGCGCGGGATGTAATGTCTCCATAACAGCAGTCGGCACTAATCTGTATTGTGGCCCGAAAAAATACGGAAGCCGGAAATGATGGGACGGCTCTCTAGACCATAAACATAGATCAAAATACGTATTTATATTTATGGACCATAAAGATCACCATTTTTAGCAGAGAGTGTCGAGCATGGTGTCGGGCAGTCAACAAGGGTTGATGCATGTGAGTACTCGCTGAACGAAACAAACAAACACATTAAAACAATGGCTACCTGTTCTTAGCTGTTTGTGCTACCCGCCTCACTTCCGGGCTTCACTGATTCGCTAGCCCTCCACAAATCAAATTGCTCCAACTGAAAGACTGCCCGCCGCCGATTGAACATGTTCAATCGGCTCAAAAGAAGCCCGACGACATCTACGACAACCGATTTCACGGCACACACCAAACAGATTCGTGTCCCCGCCCCCTCCAGCCTCTACGACGGCGATTATCGGGCCGGTGTGTCCTGGCCTTAAGGTGGTCATCTGACCCGATTTCAGTCAGTCTTCTTCCCGCCTTGACGTTCCGACATTATCAAACAGGTTTGATATTATCGTTAGTCTTAAGGGGTTGGCTCAAGCGAAATGACGTGAACGCTGTCACACTCTCTCCAGCACCAAACACGACGCAGGAGGAGTGGCATTAGTCGCGACCTGTGTCCGCCTGTGAGGCACTTTTTTCTGACATTTTTATGTAGCAGCCTCGGCTGGAGAACCAGGCTGTCACGCGCAACCTTAACACTTTACCGTCAAATACAGGGTTAGGAGTGAGAAGTATTTGGGGAGAAGATCAGCAAATATATTTGGTCAAATAACTACAGGATGTCCCCCGCTCGGAATATTGAATTAACTTTTTCTTAATTAACTATAATCACAATCGCATTTGCAGTTTTTAATGTGATAATGCATGACACAAAGCCTACGTGATAAGGGCATATAGTTGTTTATACACCCAGTCCATTTTACCTGCTAAAAAAAACTTTTTATTCGACTGAAATCACTTTTAATCCCCGGTGGCAGGATTGGAAATAATTTTAATTTCAAAAGGAATCTAGTTGTAGTCTTGCAATATGAGACCCCCTGTCTTTTCAAAAGCTCAGTCTGTGACTGAAAACTAATGACTAATTGTCTTCAGGTCAGGTGTAATATTGTCTTTAGATGTGAGAGGGTGTCAGTTTTCAGTCTTTTCAAAGTCTTTTAAAAGTCCTTTAGTGTAAGTCCAGCACAAGACAGACAGTTCTGTTTGTATGATGAAGATTTGTGTTTACCTTCGCCTTGTGGATAGTACAATGCAGACAGTTGTTATCTGCGTCAAAGAGCAGATTGAAATCCAACGTTCCCAGGTAGGCTGTAAAACAACACAATTAGGTTTTTTTAATGGCAATAACTGCCATTAAAAAGGACAGACACGCTCAGTCTCACACACATTGAAAAAGTTATGAGTCATATTTAAAGCAGATGGCCTCTTAAAAACATGACCGTGACTAATATGAATTGATCTGTCTTGTTTGATTACTGTCAGGGAATAGGCAGACAAATAGCAGGCCCGCTGCTGCAAGCAACACTATCTAATAAATCATTGGAGGCGAAGCATGCTGTCACGTAAAGTGGGAGTGACAAACACTTTTGGAAAAATACTTGACTCCCCATTTAATCTGCAAGCATATGTTGTGCTTTTGAGGAGAATGCAGAAACTCATTTTGAGCAAATGGAAAAAATAAAAAAGAGTCTCCTATCTAAAGTTTTAAACTGTTATCTTTCTTGCTGTATTACCCAATAACACTCACATGAATAAACCTACACACACACACACACACACACACACACACACACACACACACACACACACACGTTTGTAAAGCTATACTTGTGAGGGCACTCATTGACAATGCATTCCCTAGCCACTTACCCTAACCCTAACCGTCAAAGCTAAATGCCTCACCCCAACTCTTACACCAACCCCAAGATAAACCCTTATTCATGACAAAATGTCCTCACTTATGGATAATTGTCCTCACACTGATGCTTGAAAGAAACTGGTCCTCCCAAAGATGCCCCCCCCCCCCACACACACACACACACAGCAAACGCACACCACTATACACAACTTTTCCACCATACAACTGTCTCCCTTCCTTTAGAACTCACTCTCATCATCATCAGAGTCCACTGTCTCCTCCCGGTCGCCGTCGTTGCTTTCCCTCCTCTCCACGTCCCTGTACCCTAAACCTTCGGTGTCCCCGTTGAAAGTCTCCTCTTTTAGGATCTTTTTCTCCCTGGGGGGCGGGGGCGTGCACGGGTAGTCGTGGAAACGTGGGAAGAAGTCGGAGATCTGTGGAATGGGGAGGATTGGGCCCGGGCACACATTGATGGCAAAGTGCTCCTGCATAGAGATCTTGACCGGCGAGGGAGGGGGCAGAGCGGCCGAGCGGCGCGGCACCGACGGGGACGTGGCGGACGAGGCAGGAGTGGAGGTGGAGGAAGCGGGGATGGCCAGGTGGGCGGTGGAAGAGGGCGGCGGGGCTTTGGAGACGCTCATGTGGACTGCCGAATGGAACTGTTGTGTTGTAGGATAAGGAAGGGGTGACACGGGGGGAGACAGAGAGGGAGAGAGACAGAGAGGGAGAGAGACAGAGAGGGAGAGGGACAGGGAGTAATGATTGAGGAAGGACAACAAGAATAACACTTTTTTTCTCTCTCTCTTCCTATTATTTCATGTATTCATGTAGGCCTATGTATGTATGTATGTATGTATGTATGTATGTATGTATGTATGTATGTATGTATGTATGTATGTATGTATGTATGTTTGTATGTGTGTGTGTGTGTGTGTGTTTCATTTTTAAATATACAGTATATAAAAACATGTGCAGGATGCTATCAAGGTGAACAATAACAGTAGGCTAAGATTAGAGACCATTCTTTGCTACAATAAAATATTTTAATACACAGCTGGGATAACAGCAGATGGGTGGAAAGAGAGACTTAGAACTAGAGGAGAACAAATGATATAGTCATATCATCTGCTTCCTATACATTTACAACTTTCCCCTTTCTGTGAGCTTGAATAGCAGTAGCACCGGGGTTCAATTTAATTCCAGACAAGTCCTTCAATATGTTGAAATTCACAGCACATCTGAAACATCCTGGAGAAAAACTGAAATATGTGTCTTTTTTGGTCTGCTAGGCAAACCTGACTTCACAAAAAGACAGAATTTGCCAGAACATTTGGCACTTCAAGTGTGACTCACACATTGTGTCAGCAGCATACCCAAGTCTGTGTGCCAAATTAATATCCAAATGTGCTGCTGTAAAGTAGGAACAAGTGATGTCACTTGTGTGTCTGCACTTCACTCAAATCCTTCTCTTATCTCTCTTTCACTTGCCTGCGAAGCCCTTGAGCAATATTTACATAAAATTATTTGGAGCCATTCTCAGTCCTTACCATATATTGTCACACAATGAAGTGTAATAACCATTACAAAATCCAAACTTTTTGAGCCAAATGCGATCATTTCCTATTTTCTTCTCTATGATTAGGAGAGACTGGCAACACATTTTTATCTTATGCACTCCCTCGGTGTCGCTGTCATTATTTCCACAACAAGCTTGTTTCCAGTGATCGGGGGGCAAGCTTCAAGCTGAGATGTGACAATGTTTTACTTTTTTTTATTTGTTTGCTGGTGCTGTCCTAGATTAAATTGTCAAAGACAAAAATAACTTAACTTAAATGGATTTTTCTCTCCTTACCCCCAAAAATACTGTAGAAAAAATACTATAGCAGATTCACTAGATACATCATATAGAACACGACTAAACACAACACTGCACACACTGTTACACAGGCAGTTACACAGGCAGGTCATTTGAGGATGCATGTCGATATTACATTTTTTCAGTTATTTGATACAGTTTGGTAAGTTTATAAAATAGACAGAAAATAGTGAAAATTGTCTTGCATAAGCTCCCAAAGCCCCAGCAGTTGCCTTGAAAATGCCTCTTTTGTCAGACTAACAGTCTCAAATATTCCAATTACAATAATATGAAACAGACAATAGCAGCAAATCTTCCCATTTGAGAAGCTGGAAACACGGAATGACAGGCATTTAGCTTGAACAATTACTTAGATGTTCAATCATTCAAAATAAACTTCCATGAAAATGTTTGCTGATTAATTTTCCGTGGATCAACGGATAAATTAATTGCTTCACCATAGAGAACTTTCATTGCTGACAAATGCAGATCGATTTGCCATTTAAACAGTCAGATTAGAAGGATTTTCTATCATTAGGTATTTAAATGATCTTTTATGTTGACATATACGGTATGCATGCTGCCAATGCACAGATTCTGCCTTGATATTGCCTCAGTAGAGTTAACCGAACAGTGCTGAGGTGATTCTTCAGTGTCGGTGAAGAATCTCATTCATTATTGCTATAACTCATCTTTCATGCATCATAAAACATATGGACTCTGTCTTATCCACACACTGACATGTTTATGACACACTGACATACATGTTTATATACTGAGCACACTGAAGCTTTGGTTAACCAAGCCAACACATCTACAGCATCTGAATTGAACAAGACTTGCCTCAGTTGCAAACTTGCATTTCCTCAAGCTCATTCCACATCACTATAGCCTACTAAGTTACAGTAAACAGACTCTCTCAAACACACACAGATGCACGCACACACACACACACACACACACACACACACACACACACACACGCATTAAGACCCGAAACTACCTGGTCCCTTCTTCAATACCAACAATCACACATTGCTCTTATATAACAACACCCAAATTCCCTGCTTGGGTACCCACATACCAATGATCACTTGCAGCATGGGGCTTGCAAACTCAATCGTTGCAACCCCTTTTACATGCAGAGACCAGCACATGCAAGCACATGTGCACACTCCCAGACCCATTCACGGATGCACAAATATAGCTATACACATACCCAGGGACAGTCTTCATCTGTGCCAGCACTCCATCTTGCCTGCTCTCATGTCCTCTGCTTCTCACACACTGAGGAGCATGCAGACCAGCTTTGAGTCAATATACTCTCTCTCTCTCTCTCTCTCTCTCTCTCTTTCTCTCTCTCTCTCTCTCCCTGACTCTGTATGTTTGCTGTCTTCCTCTCCTCTCCCTGCCCCTCCCTCTTTCTCTTCCCCTCCAGTTGTGACGTATCTGGTTTAAATCCCCGTCAGTGGTTTGCAGAGTGTGCATATAGAACTGTCACTCACTTTCACAGCAGTGGGGAGATTTGAGGAAACCCGGGAAAAGGAGGTGTAAGTGCATGTGTGTCTGTGTGTGCGCGTGAGTTTTGATTGGTGTCAGTGGTGGGTGAGGTGTGTATGGGGTGGACAGACAGACAGACAGACAGAGAGACTTGGAGTGCAAAATGGTGAGACGGATGAGGAGACAAACTGACATCATGCAGACGCAAAAAAAAAACGCAAAGCGACACCAGAAAAACAAACACACACAGGAGCAGACGTACAGTATAGAGTAGATAGAGAATAAATTGGATGTGAAAATGGTGAACACACACACAAAAGGAAATATTGCCCTGGGATGAAAATATATCCACCAGCTGAAGGACATGAAAAAGGAAATTAAATTCAAGATGTTGACTGAGCTGAAAAAAAATAAAATAAAATAAAATACAGTGTCAGCCAGATCAATTTGTGTTGGGTATGACTATGTACAACATCAGCCAAGTGTGTGTGTGTGTGTGTGTGTGTGTTTGTTTCTATATGCATGCCCGTGTGTTTGTTTCTATATGCATGTCTGTGTGTGTGTGTGTGTGTGTGTGTGTGTGTGTGTGTGTGTGTGTGTGTGTGTGATTGTCTGTTTGCATCCAAATGTGGCAGCTCCCCTAGTAACAGCTGCCACAGTAATAAAATGAAACACAGACAACAATACATCAATAACAGTGGACCTGGGCAGGGTGACACTGCAGTAAATTGCTGGTAAACATAAGAATGAATGGATGAATGAATAAATATGATAAGGAATAGATGCATGGATGTCTGAGTTCGAACAAATATGTATCCCTAATATTCTGCTGTTATTTAAGTTTTATAACCTAATTTTTTCACAAGGAGGTTCAATAGTCACTATGAAGATAGCCTACTTAGCCCATACCATATAACATTTACTTTTTTGTTTTTGTAATAATGCCTTATTCTATCACAGTGTTGTTTTGCATTATGTTGTTTTGCATATTAGGCTTAATAAAGTTAATTTAATTTTCTTTAATATTAAATTTACACAAGGCACATGAATTTGTTTTTTTTTCGCATATCCCCTCTCAAGGTACCAGACTTTGGAGGGGGTCCTATTGCAGTGTCAGCCATATTACAGCATCCCTGGAGCAGTTTGGGTAAAGTGCCTTGCTTAAGGACACAATGGTCCTACTACCTATCCAAAACTAACCTATACTTTTAGTTTTACAGTTACACATAATT
Source organism: Hyperoplus immaculatus (assembly GCA_949357725.1). NCBI lineage: Eukaryota > Metazoa > Chordata > Actinopteri > Uranoscopiformes > Ammodytidae > Hyperoplus > Hyperoplus immaculatus. The sequence goes on along the minus strand of OX442355.1, from coordinate 11,986,264 downwards.
CAAATTTGTATCTGTTGGATCCTGACAAGAAAAACTGCAAAGGATCAGAAGAAGGAATTTCAAAGAGTATGAGGAGTGCTAAACACACATGAAGAAAAACTTAAAAGGATTAGACATTTACATAAACAAATAATATTTAAAAAAATAAATTGAGCTTCATTTTGAGCACATTCCTTTTTTCAGGCGTAGTAGCAGAAGAGTTCCCACTGTTCCAGTTTTTTTTTCCCAGCAGAGATTATAAAAACATTTTAACGACGTATCACTGGCTGGAAAACCATCAGAGCGTTAATTGAGAACTATGTCATATTCCATGGTTGAAAAGAGACAGATGATCAATCCCGGTCGATTAAATTAATGATCAGCTGGAGAAAGAAGTGGAGTAAACGCTATGATTTACTTCTCTCATCCCATTACTCTCTGCATCGCCTCATCAACATTGCGTTTACAGACCATTATGCTGTATATTCTTTAATATGTAAAAAGAACACAAGCGTTTCTTGAGTTAAAATTAGATCAATTAATAATCAAGCTGCCAATTCAAAACTATCGATCTATAAATAGATGCATTAGACATGGGCCCCATGCTTTAAATGTCTTGAAATTGATGCAGTAGGAGTGCTGCTGAAGTACACCTCTGTCTTTGTCAGAAGATAACAGATTCCTCTCATGGTCTTTCATGCTGTTGGTTTCTACAGAGCTCTACAGCCTTTCGGTGTAAAAAGAAAATGAAAAAGCACACGTGTGCAACTGTGCATCGGTGAGCGCTTGCGCAACCCACAGCAGGCGTTATCAGACAGCTGCAGAGCTCTCACAGCTGACCCGCTGACCACCAAAACTGTCAAGATGCTCTCCGTGTGCTGGGCTCCCAGGAGACATACGGTTCTCCACCAAGAGGGCTCTTAATGCAGTCTCAACACGTTTAGGTCATGACTGATTAACACAGAATTGCAGATTTCTGATGATAACATCGTTGGTGAACCTATTTCACAAAAGAGGTGTTTGTGTTTGGGAATTAAAGGGTTTATAAAAGTTTATACCCAAACAAAAAACATTTCTCTTTAATTGAAGTTAAAACATGACACACAAGTTATTTGAAGATATACACACTCTCAACAGGAAAGGAAAGATGACGTCATGAGAGATTGATGTGGTGGGTGTGTGTTATAAGTACATTCGACAGGTACAGAATTAATTGACACTGTTCTCCCTTCACAGTGACAACAAACCACATGGATCTGTCTGGTTTACCGTGTCTGGGCCAGTTCAGGGGACAGGTCCCAATCAATTGTGCTTGAAGAATGAAGTCTGGACATTGGCCCTGCAGTATTGATCTTCCACCGAGGTAAACAGCCTGTCAGATGGATATTTAACACAGCGGCATTGCCCATGAGCTGACACAAGTAAATAATAGTCAGCAGCATCCATCAATAAGGAATGTGAGATTCAAACCATAAGGGGGGATCTGATGACGAAGAAGTGCACATGGAGATGGAGGATTTTTAAAATAATATGTGGTAATACAGCATTATTTGCAAAAAAGGCATAACCAAGCCATAAATCCATTGATTGGCCATTAGTCCCTGTAGCTTCCATGACGAAACCTTTATCATTACACTTGAGTTTTATACAGTATACATAGTAAACACCAAGAACGAGAGAGAGGAGGGGGAGAGAGAGAGATATATATATATACTGTTGGGAAGGATTGAGTGGGTACGACCAATTTGTGGCGGAGCGTTCATCCAGTCCTTCTGCCTGGCAAGATAATCTCCTCCCATTACTACAGCACAAAGCAGTGCAGGTTTTCCATTAAGTGCACAACCACAGCTTCCCCAGCGTATCAGCGAAGCATTAGCTCTGAGATTAAACAAATTTCTATTTACATACTGTAGCACCACAGCATGGAAAAAGATTTAAACGTTTGGCATTACATAGGATGAGAAATTGCATACTTCTGATAAAGATCACAGGGACTGCTCGCAATTTTCTACGCTCGCCCTTGAAAGAAGGTGCAGACATATCATGAAATCCTGAGTGACTTGTTTTATGTAATGTAAAGCTGGGTGTTTGCTATTAAAGTGTGTATGATAAAAGCCTAACTGATGTTTATACTTATTTTGAGAACAAATCAGTAAATACAAATGGTGTTTGTTTTTGTCTTGCGTACGTATTTGTTCCAAATTCTTTTTAATTATCTACTTGTGCACTCTTCTTCTTCAATGGTTAAATATCACCTCGGCTGGAGTATTAGCTCAACTAGCTCTTTATCTTAATGCGCACAACATACCAGTCATAGATGTAATCACACATGACATTCATTTTGCAGGCTTCTTAGGTCATTTTTTCAATTTTTTTCAATTTTTTTTTGTTACATTTGAATGGACAGTTGGACTAATGACTCAGCAGGTGTTGAAATGACATGGCCGTAATGAGCTGTCAAATGACTACTTTCAAAGTGGCATAGTTAAACATACAATGGGTCCTTAGACAAGTTCCATATGGTTAATTGACAACTTCAAACTTTATAAAACCAACAATATGTGTGCTTGTTAAACATATTGTATCAACACACAAACACTAAACAGTATGACATGTATCATCAGTCTCCCAACATGTAGCGCTGGCTTTGTTACCACCAGTGGACCTCCCAGGTGGCAATGTTGATGACTGGAGGAGGCATTGTAACCTTATTGCAGAACCACATGCTTTTGGTTTTGAAGGTGTTGAGGGTAAGTTTGAGCTGAGAAAAAGTCTGCTGTACAGTGTAGTTTAACAGTATCGGAAAAGGACCAGTAGCATAAAGTATTGTGTCATCAGCATATAGGTTAATTGGTGAGTTAGCAGCCTGAGGGATGTTATTGACTTCCTGGTGATTGGGAGAGGAGGTTTTTAAATGGCACTGGCCGTGGCAGAAACGTAGGACTAATCATTATGATGTTGTAGCTGCAGGACTTTGCTTTTGTTTAGTTCTTAGCCATACCTTTAAAAAGGGCACACAATAAACAAAGAGCAGCACGCCAACCTTTTTGATTACACATGTCAGTTTATCTCTCGCACAGAAATGAAGATTCTGTCGACCAATCAGACTGCAGTGAGTTGCCCCGCCTTTGTGGGACCCTGGGGACCGCTTGATACCCCGATGAAAGGGTGAAAAAAATAGGTAAAAAATAGGTTCACTTATTTTGGTACCCTCTCCAATGCAAATAAATATGTGCCGAGTCGCACCAAAATTAACTGCAGCGAGGCTTTGGACACACAAGGCAAAATGGAAATGGGCCTGTATGTATTTGTTTGGGTCGGTATGATAACCAACCTTCGACAGAGGAAGCACAATTGCTTCTTTGCAAACAGTTTGTATTTCAACTGTATGGAGGGACACGTTGAAGAGGTCTGTAAGGTCTGTTGAGTAGTTACTTGTAGGATTATGGTTTACTGAATGACCCTTCATAGTGAGAGCGAGAGGAATGGAACCAAAAGAGAAGTAGGCATCTCAGTGAGCAGTAACCATAGGTGCATTCTTTAACAGGTGGCTCGTCATTCAAGTTCCCCCGGGGTTGGCAGTTGGTGTCACAGGTGCTGCTTGTGCTCTGCATCACTCCGCTTGGGGGGAAGCATAATTGGTCGTGTTGGCAGAGAGTGCTGCTCTGTCAAGGTGCATTAATCTAGTCACGACCCGTCACGTCCCCCAACTTCAGCCACGCATTGACTCTGGTCTCGCACAAGAAGCAATCCTAACAGGCTCTGCCTTTCACTCTTTCTCAGCCGCTCACATCGTTTGCAATCATCTACCTCCATCATCACCATCCAGGTTCACCTCTCCCTCGTTTTATCAGTCTTTCACTCTCGCTGAAGGCTGCTCCAACACAGACAGATCCCATTAAACTCTTCCTGTGAATTGTCCTTACCTCTGACAAGCAGGCAAAAAGGAAACAGACGTGTAGTTTTCAAAAATATATATAAATCCAAACACATCGTTACGGAACGCTTCAGTTTTGAAATGTTTTGTGACATGCCCAGACAATAGTACAAAATAAAGAATGAACTCCGTCAAACTGAATGACAGATTGACAGAATGATATTCCCTCAGGTTAAAAGTGTTATTTAATTCTTTGTTTGTTTTATACTCCCCCCCTGAACTATTTCAGTGTATGTGAGCTGTTACTTTAAGGAGATATTGCTCAGGATCTAAATTCCATGTCTTCATACAGAAATGTACAACGAGTTTAAAAAACATGCTATGGGATTTAAAGCGTAGCAACTCAATCTACTAGCCATGAGGTTGCCTTATTTCTTGCGGTTGAATCACTCTCTTGCCGACGCTGATCTCCAATCAGCCTGCTGTTCCAACTCCGTAGCAAAGCACTTACAGAACCACATTATTATTTGCCACTGACCCAATTAGATCCTGCATAGATCTTGTGATACATATTTCTCCCTTTCCCTTGTTCACCCTCTCTCCTTATGTTTCCTCTGCTCCTTTTGATGATGAATGGCTTTGCTTTATAGGACAGATGACAGCTCCATGATTAATTGTGTGTGCCTTTTCACTCTTCCGCCATCTTACCCCTTTTTCTATTTCAATTTATGTTTCTCACCCTGAGTACCGAGAAAATATTCTCTCTCTTTACCTCGGTTTGCCCCATCAGCATATTCCCATAAATAAAAGAGGGGGGGAGGGGGGAGGGGGAGTGGTGGAGGGAAGTGTGGCCCAGAGGCAGGGCAGTGGGCATGTGCGAAATGGAGGGTTGAATGGATGGAGAGGGAAGGGGAGAGAGACGATGCCAGAAATGCTCCAGATCAGGAGTGTGAAGGTGACTGGAGAGAGTTAGACAGCGAGAGAGAGATGAAATGAAAGAGAACTAATGCAAATGTTAATAAGTATAGCAACAATATGCAAAAAACAAATTATAAATGAAAATAAAAACAACCATGAAACTGAGACGGATATACATGAATTTAAAATGCCAGAGAAAAATTGAATAAAAATCGAAAGGACTGATGTAAAACATGGGTGGATTATAATGCAGATGTCAGACCAATTTCCACAGCAAGAGACGAAATTCATGATCAAAACCAACAGATCCCATAAAGTCCTTTCCTAATTTAAAGAGAAATGCCCCCCCATCACAGGATAATACTGTAGGAGCGTACATGCAGAACATGACAGGAGAATGAACAGCAGAGCAGAAGATGAAGCAGTAAAACGGCGAAGTATTGGAAAAGCAGTGATTGAAGCGACGTGGGCGGCCAATGCCCCGTGGCACGGCGTCATGCTGTGCTTAATGAAGCAACAGTGTGGGCAATTAGTTCCTGATATGACATTATCAGTCAACAATAAGGGAAAGCACCATTAAACACAAGACCCCTCCAATAGCCTGTCATTTTCTGTCCTACGCCCACACACCTAAAGCACTATTTCTTTTTCATTGAATCAACAACAAGCTAACAAGCTTTTGAATTCTTCCCTGAAAACAGGCATGAGGCCCAGAGATAACAATAGTAAACTGAATTCGTAAATTGGAAAAATCCAGCCTGCTTCCAGTAATTGCATTGATACCAAATAACAAATATGTTTAATAAGCCTATCTACACCTCTCCGGGAACCATCACCTTACCGTGGTGGAGAGGTTTGTGTGCCCCTGTGAACCTGAGAGCTGTGTTGTCCGGAGCCTAGTGCTCCTGGTAGGGTCTCCCATGGCAAAGTGGTCTCAAGTGAGGGGCCCGACTAAGAATGGTTCACAAAGACCCCATGGAAGATCAAGCAAGAGGAAGTGTGACCCTGCCCGGAGGAAGCCCGGGGCCCCCGTCTGGAGCCAGGCCCAGAAAGGGGGCCCGCCTGCGAGCGTCTGGTGGCCGGGTCTGCCACGGGGCCCGGCCGGGCACAGCCCGAAGAAGCTACGTGGCACAAACTCCCTCTACAACTGATGGGCCCACCACTCGTCAGAGGAACCGCTGGGGTCGGGTGCGCTGCCTTATGGGTGGCAGTGAAGGGCGGGGACCACGACGGACCAGACCCGGGCGGCAGAGGCTGGCTTTGGGGACGTGGAACGTCACCTCGCTGTGGGGGAAGGAGCTGGAACTGGTGCGGGAGGTGGAGCGCTACCAATTAGATCTGGTGGGGCTGACCTCCACGCACAGTCTTGGTTCTGGAACCGTACTTCTGGACAGGGGTTGGACTCTATTTTTCTCTGGAGTTGCCCAAGGTGTGAGGCGCCGGGCCGGTGTGGGGATACTCACGAGCCCCCGGCTGGGCGCTACTACGTTGGAGTTTACCCCGGTGGACGAGAGGGTCGCCTCCCTACGCCTCCGGGTTGTGGGGGGGAAGACTCTGACTGTTGTCTGTGCGTATGCACCGAACAGCAGTTCGGAGTATCCGGCCTTCTTGGAGACCCTGAACGGAGTCCTGCATGGGGCTCCGGTAGGGGACTCCATAGTTCTGCTGGGAGACTTTAACGCGCACGTGGGCAATGATGGAGACACCTGGAGAGGCGTGATTGGGAGGAACGGCCTCCCCGATCTGAACCCGAGCGGTCGTTTGTTGTTAGACTTCTGTGCTGGTCATGGTTTGTCTATAACGAACACCATGTTCGAACATAAGGATGCTCATAAGTGTACATGGTACCAGAGCACCCTAGGCCGAAGGTCGATGATCGATTTCGTGATCGTATCATCTGATCTGAGGCCGCATGTTTTGGACACTCGGGTGAAGAGAGGGGCAGAGCTGTCAACTGATCACCATCTGGTTGTGAGTTGGGTCAAAGGGTGGGGGAAGACTCTGGACAGACCTGGTAAGCCCAAACGGGTAGTGCGGGTGAACTGGGAACGTCTGGCGGAGGCCCCTGTTCAAGAGATCTTTAATTCGCACCTCCAGCAGAGCTTTTCTAGCATCCCTGTGGAGGTTGGGGGCATTGAACCCGAGTGGTCGATGTTCAAAACTTCCATTGCTGAAGCCGCGGCAGGCAGCTGTGGTCTCAAGGTCTTAGGTGCCTCAAGGGGCGGTAACCCTCGAACGCTGTGGTGGACCTCGGTGGTCAGGGAAGCCGTCCGACTGAAGAAGGAGTGCTTCCGGGATATGTTATCACGGGGGACTCCTGAGGCAGTTGCAAGGTACCGACAGGCCCGAAGGGCTGCAGCCTCTGCCGTGACAGAGGCAAAGCAGCGGGTGTGGGAGAAGTTCGGAGAAACCATGGAGAAGGACTTTCGGTCGGCACCAAAGTGTTTCTGGAAGACCGTCCGGCACCTCAGGAGGGGGAAGCGGGGAACCATCCAAGCTGTGTACAGTAAGGATGGGACGCTGTTGACCTCAACTGAGGAGGTGGTCGGTCGGTGGAAGGAGCACTTTGAGGAACTCCTGAATCCGATTAACCCGCCCTCTATGTTGGAGGCAGAGCTGGAGGCTGATGGGGGATCATCGTCAATTTCCCTGGTGGAAGTCACTGAGGTAGTCAAACAACTCCACAGTGGCAAAGCCCCGGGGGTTGATGAGATCCGTCCAGAAATGCTGAAAGCAATGGGTGTGGAGGGGCTGTCTTGGATGACACGCCTCTTCAACATTGCGTGGAAGTCGGGTACAGTGCCGAAGGAGTGGCAGACCGGGGTGGTGGTTCCTATTTTCAAAAAGGGGGACCAGAGAGTGTGTGCCAATTACCGAGGTATCACACTTCTCAGCCTCCCCGGCAAAGTCTACTCCAAGGTGCTGGAAAGGAGGGTTCGGCCGATAGTCGAACCTCAGATTGAAGAGGAACAATGCGGATTCCGTCCTGGCCGTGGAACAACGGACCAGCTCTTCACTCTCGCAAGGATCCTAGAGGGAGCTTGGGAGTTTGCTCATCCAGTCTACATGTGTTTTGTAGATCTGGAGAAGGCTTATGACCGGGTTCCCCGGGAGATACTGTGGGGGGTGCTGCGGGAGTATGGGGTGAGGGTGTCTCTTCTCAGGGCCATCCAATCTCTGTACGCTCAAAGCGAGAGCTGTGTACGGGTTCTCGGTAGTAAGTCGGACTCGTTTCCGGTGGGGGTTGGCCTCCGCCAGGGCTGCGCTTTATCACCAATCCTGTTTGTGATATTTATGGACAGGATATCAAGGCGTAGTCGTGGTGGGGAGGGGTTGCAGTTTGGTGGTCTGAAGATCTCATCTCTGCTGTTTGCGGATGATGTGGTTCTGATGGCATCATCGGCCTGTGACCTTCAGCTCTCATTGGATCGGTTTGCAGCCGAGTGTGAAGCGGTTGGGATGAGGATCAGCACCTCTAAATCTGAGGCCATGGTGCTCAGCAGGAAACCGATGGATTGTCTGCTACAGGTAGGGAATGAGTCCTTACCCCAAGTGAAGGAGTTCAAGTACCTCGGGGTCTTGTTTTCGAGTGAGGGAACAATGGAACGTGAGATTGGCCGGAGAATCGGAGCAGCAGGGGCGGTTTTGCATACGCTTTACCGCACTGTTGTGACGAAAAGAGAGCTGAGTCGTAAGGCAAAGCTTTCGATCTACCGGTCGATCTTTGTTCCTACCCTCACCTATGGTCATGAAGGCTGGGTAATGACCGAAAGAACGAGATCGCGGGTACAAGCGGCCGAAATGGGTTTTCTCAGGAGAGTGGCTGGCGTCTCCCTTAGAGATAGGGTGAGAAGCTCAGTCATTCGTGAGGAACTCGGGGCAGAGCCGCTACTCCTTTGCGTTGAAAGGAGCCAGTTGAGGTGGTTCGGGCATCTGGTAAGGATGCCCCCAGGGCGCCTCCCTAGGGAGGTGTTCCAGGAGCGTCCAGCTGGAAGGAGGCCTCGGGGAAGACCCAGGACTAGGTGGAGAGATTATATCTCCACACTGGCCTGGGAACGCCTCGGGATCCCCCAGTCAGAGCTGGTTGATGTGGCCCGGGAAAGAGAAGTTTGGGGTTCCCTGCTCAAGCTGCTGCCCCCGCGACCCGATTTCGGATAAGCGGTTGAAGATGTATGTGTATAAGCCTATCTACACATCAGTAAACTATTCATGACACACTGTTCCAGCATTGGGGCGGGTAATGGATTTATCAAGCACCCATTGGACACATACTTTATTGATCCCCCTATTTGTGTTTTCTTTTACGTAGTATCTAGACCGTGAGTATCGATCCATACTTGTTTTGAAAAATGTGCCGCTCCAAGACGGCATTTTTAAAATAACGCATTGGAAAACAAACAAAACATTTTTATATTTGGAAAAAGATTTATGGTCAATGACATCTTTTGAATATAAAAGAGTGTCTCCTACATAGAGTGTTGTCTCATGGATTTGTGTAGCCCTATTACTCCTAAGCTAGTATGTCATGTCTTGTTTTTAGAGTGAGTCCTTATAGTGTTTTGTAAGTACCCAGCTTAACCTGCAGGAGTTTCTGTTGGCTTGTGTAGCATGCGCTACTCCTGTGGAGGAAATAAATTCATGAGTAAAGATCTCCCAACATCAACTGCAGAAGCAGTGGGCTGAGTCATCAGTAAGGCAGCCAAGAATGGCTGGTGTCACAGATAATTAAGGTCTGAGAAATTATGTCTGAGAAAAATCAATTTTACCGTTTCCATTTCCAAGGGCCTGACAGTAGAGCATGCGCTTATGTGACTGATACACGTAAATACTTTTACATCTTATAATCAGGGTCACTTAATATTTGGTTCAATATGAGTAGTAGTTCAATCTGAAATCAATGTATTTGTTTTCCCTTGAATAACCAAAGCATGATTCAACTTCACGGAACTTTTTAATGCAACAGAGATAATTGGTTAAATAAAGGAAAAGTGAACAATGACCTGAAGCTCAAGAAAGGTCTTTCCACTGACCTTATCCAGTATATTTTTGTAACATAAATCTAACCACAGACAGGACTCATAATCCAAATTTCTCAAAGTCCTGCCCTATGTACCAGTGTACTAATACAGTGTTTAAAAATGCTATGTGATGTAATATGTCTCTTATGCATCTGCTACGTATGGCCACACTTCAAAGATGTGGATGAAAACAACTGCACCACTGCTTCCAGCCAATCCAAGCCAAGGCAAATACAAAAGTGTTTTTTCCACCTAAGTAAACAACTCAAAGTTCTACACTCCTTTGGGAGCTGACTAGTGCATGATATGCAACAATATAACTGCACTCCCTGTCTTTTTCTTTGAAGGTAAAGGCTGAACTAAGTTTATTCCTCTCCTCCTTCTTTTTCTTCTTCTTCTTCTTCTTCAAAAAGCAAAGCGTTAAATAAGGGCTTTAGTTGGATGCACTAAGCAGATTTGAGCGTGGCGAGTGTCTGATCGCACAGGGGAATAGGTTATTCAACAGATCCCCATTGCAGCACCGCCTCGCATGGGCAAAGAACAGCGACGGGGAGAGAGGGAGGAAGACAAAGTGAGTGAACAAGGGAAGGAAAGCATAAAAATTGTATTAATGCTTCACCTGCACTTTTTTTTTCTGATGAGCACAACACAATTGTTTTGCTCTACTTCCTGAACTATCATCTACCTATTTAAGAGAGAGTCGCTTCAGTAGACCCTACTACAGCTCGTGCATCTGTAAATGACAGCTTATTTTCAACTGAAATGACAAGGCAGAGAAGATCTAGCAATTAAGCATTTTTATGCATTTTAAAGCAAGGTTTGACATTTACATGAGTCGTTAGTCATGCAACAGGTTTGTCCAGTAAAGGGAGGGAAAGTTCAGCCGCTGACCTGCAAAGCAAATTAAAATGCCAAGGAGAAGGAACAACGCAGTTGTTTTTCTTTGATGGTCAGAGGGACAGAAGATGTGTTATATACTTTTAGTTGAAAAAGAAAAAAACAAATATAGCCACACTGAGAATAAGTCAAAGAGATTTCTGAAGTCGTTCACAGGTCAAGGTGTTATTTCAGCAACAACAGCAAGCATGTTCTGAACACGTCGGCAGTCCATTAACAGTAAGGTGGTCAATGTTGAATGGCCCGAAGGAACATGAATCCCTGCACATGCTTGTTTGACAAACAGCAGTCAATCAATGAATAAGGAGTGAAGGAAACAAAACGATGAAAAGATAAAAAAAAGATGTGTGCAACACACACACACACACACACACACACACACACACCCCTAGCCACCATTGCGGAGACAGATGAAGCGCCTTCAGCTTATGCTTTTAAAAAAACATCACTGTGTACTGGCGACATTGAACATTCCATGTGTCAGTATATGGACTTGTTACCTCAGGCTTAAATGGACATCTGTTAGTTCATTAACCTCTTGAGCTTTGAATTCTCCCGTCCTATTCTATCTGGTTAGATGGCTTTTATCACACATATACAGTAGTATACAGCGTATACAATGACCTTGACCTCTGACCTCAAACGTCGAATCAGTTCATCCTTGAGTCAGAGAGTAGTGAGTCAGGTTGTTGTGTAAAGTATGAAGAGAATCCCTCAAAGAGCTCATAAGATATTGCGTTCACCAGAATGGCCCGGACGGACGGATGGAAGGAAGGAAGCAAGGACAACTTATAAATATAATGCGCTCTCCCACACAGAGGCATGAAAATCATGTCTTTAATAATCTAGAGCAAAATACCATTGTGGGTCAATCTATAGCTAATATGAATTTCATACTTTCACATTAGTAAACTTTAATATATTCATATATGTCCTGCAAATTCCAGCCATTGAATGTGGCAAAGGCTGAAATTTGTATTACACTTATGTGGGTTTTGTTTTTCTGTATAACAAATATGCACATGGAAGGATTGGTCTATCAAAATAAAATATACATTCATCTAGATTAAAAGAATGGCTCATCAGCCCTCCCACCATATCTGTAGTAAGACAATATCAATGTCCTTTTTGTCCTGATGACAGAGGTGGACAGCTTCATGTCTAATCCCGACATATTTAGCTCTATAATCACCTTTCATTGTATAATCCTCAGGTTAAGTTGGGCTTCATTACATCCTAGTTCGTGTCTATCAACCGAGATGAACACTGAGAACAATAACGTTCAATAGAATTAACAGGGAACAAAATCTTCTGTTTTCTTTGGCTGGAGAAGGTAAGCTTGCATAAAGGTGTATTTTGCTGATCTAATGCTTTGCAGTGACGTGTCAGCCTGTTTTACTCTGCAATCTTTAATAATTCAAAACAACGATGAATCAGCTATAGTTCATTTGTAGCTAGCATGCGCTTTGTACAGAGGATGTTTTAGGTAGCCACTCACACTCCAAGGAGACTGACAGACATCTAATTTCTTCATAATAATATTTCATTAGCTGGATTGTGAGTATATTTTCCTGCACACGCCTACAGATGGCTGGCGCACAGATTCGGTTCAATATTTGTGCCCTGTTGCTTGCTATCTACAATTCAATCACATCAACAGACTTATTGAAACCAGCCTCCACTGTGTGATATCAGGCTGGCCTTCCAAAAGTACAAGAACGAAGAGGCTGTAATTGGAAAGGAATCGAAACAACGCATTAATAAGGAGATGAAGTCCCAAATGACGAGACAGTCACATACAGTATGTCCGTAAATGAGACAAAGACCAATACTGATGGCAACAGTCTCATTTCAGAGCTGTGACATGGAATCAGTGCTTGGGGGGTGGGGGCAGAGGAAGTGGTGGAGAGGTGTGAACATAGGTGTAGATAAGATGGACTGCCAGACCCGATTACATTACTATTGGTTGTATATGGATCGGACACGGGCCGGTTTTGGCCATCTGGGATTGATTGTTTGTCTGACTGGAAGGTAAGGCGAATAGAAAGAAAATACCCCTCAACTCATATCTATGTGGAACTGCGCATGTTTTTATATATGTTTTAAAAAAAATTTAAGCTGTATAAGGCCTTTTGTGATCTGGTAAATTGCCTCAAGACATTTGACCGAGTGCAGGGTAGGTGTGAAGTTGGAAAGAAATTGGGTTACCAGATGTCTCATCATCTCTGCTTGAGGCCAGCAGCAGCTTGAGGCCACATTCGTCACACGCCTGAAATCTCTGACCAAACTCTTCTGAGTAACATTTTAAGTCATGTAGGTACCATATTTCGACAATAATTCAAAAAGACAATATGGTCATGCTGCATTGATTTTGATTATTTTGTGGAATCAAAGTGGCATTGCTTTACATTGTTCCCCGTATATCTCCTGATGATCTCTCAGAAGTTGACAAAACAAATCGATCAAAGCCGCACCTGTTTCCACCAAAATAGATTGAATTGTCTTTCAAAACAGCGGCAGAGCAGGTCAGGAACGCAGAAACAAGCTGTTGTCCTGATGATAAGGTTGTCAGATTCCAAAACGCCCTTGAGAGTCGTTTGAGAAAGCAATAAAAAACAAAGCATTTTGTCTTCCCACTTTGTAGGACGTGAAATAAGAATGGAAATGATTTTACCTAAAACTGTCATTACTATTGAATATATTTGCAAACAGACCGGCACATTTCAAATTTTAGACACAAATTTGGTTCAGCAAGATGTATGAATATTACTATGTGCGCACAAACACAAACACACAAACACACACACACACACACACACACACACACACACACACACACACACACACACACACACACACACACACACACACCACAGGCAACTTCTCCTCATCCCAACGCCTACATGGCCAAACAGTGCTAATCAATGAGAATCACTTTTTACCAAGACCTATTATTTCCAACCCAGACTGAGCTATGCTCCAAAGTATTATGACAAATATCAGCCAAAAGCATACTATCTATCCCTCCTTGTATTTTGATGCACATCCAGATGCAGGAGATATTTTCTCTAAAAATAAGAATATCAGAGTCAAAGGCTTGTGCAGCCCTCGATGGTCTTAAGGCCTCGCTGAGTGCTTTCTATTTTATGTCTGTTTTGTGTGAGTGTGTGTGTGTGTGTGTGTGTGTGTGTGTGTGTGAGTGTGTGCGTGCATGTTCTGAATCTGGCTCCTGTAGGACATGTACAATGAATCTCAGCGCCCTTCACTCCAGTGGCTCTTGTGAAATATATATAGAAAATCCATTTAGTGTTTAACCCTAACACTCCAGACAGGCCTTTTCAACGGCGCAGGCCTCCAGTGCAGCCGCCCGCTCTCCATCATCAGCTGTGTTAGTTGTGTTTGTTTTAGCCCAGTCCACCTGGCCCTCCATTTCATTACTTCAATTAGCGTGATTAGGATCTAAAATTGTTCATGTCCCCTCATGATTGACAGCAATTGGTCACTTAGGGAGGGGAGCTGCGGACACGCAGTGCTGCTCAATGGCTTGTGCAGTGCATGTGTGTACTTTTGTGTGTGTGTATCTTTGTTTACCCTGATTGGAGTTGTGCTCACTGGAGATGAGAGCAATTCTTCAACAATGTTTGACCAAGCAATATAAAAAGTCCTCCTGATATCTTCGCTTCAGCCACATGTGCAATGTTAATGTTTGGGGGAGTGAAAGAGACAAACAAGATAGTTTGAAAGTGTATTTTTGCAATTATTTTGGCAAGATTTTGTGAAAATAACAAACTTGTCTCAAGGTATGAAACATAGTTTTTCAAGCACTGGTCCATTTTGTCTATTTTGCTTCCGTAACATTTCTTCTTAATACTAGTAGGGGAGAACGGGGTAATCTGAGCCACTTTTTACATTTGCTTCCCTCTAAGCGAGCTACAATGATTTATCACTCAAATTTACACATTTCCCATTAATTCAGGATTCCTAGAAATGGGCATTAGCAGAATTTTTTCAAGACAAAGGGCAGTGAAAATAAGATTGTTTTAAAAAAAAGTTGTCATGTGGCTCACTTTACCCCAGCTGTGGGGTAAACTGATCCACTTACTTTTTCCACTCTGAAACTACCATAACAACACATATTGTAACAGTAAGAATCCTGAAAACTAGCCACACATTCCAGAACTAATGTCGGACTAGTAAAAGAATGATGGGGTTTGGTCAATTGAGCAAAGCAAATTTTCTAAACACTTGAAAGTAACTCTGAACGAAATCAAATACAACATATTATAATTCAAAAGGTTTTAATAAGATTTAAATGAAAGATAGAACCAGTTAGATTAGAACACAGTCTGGAGGTTAGAACACAGGACACTTAGAGCCAGCTAGTGTCTGGAGGCCAAAGCATAGGAAAATCAGAACCAGCGAGAACAGCCTGGGACTCAGAACACAGGAGAAGACCCAACTGGATTATAACATCAGCCTGTCATACTCTACAACTAGGCCTACTCTACATTCCAGCCCTGAAGGTTACAGGGACAGATGAGAGGGTGCTCTTTCCGTGTCGTTGCCCCAGGTAGTCTTCCTGGTGTATTTCCTTGGCATGATGGCTTTTCTACAATGTGTATGACATTAAAATAAAACATATGTTATGTAATATTACATTAAAATATGTTTAAGACTAAACTTAACTTGTGCCTCATGGTGGGGGAAAGTGAGACAGTGGCTCACTTTCCCCCACAGCATTGGCTCACTTTCCCCCACCACCACAATTTGAGAAAAAACTACCTCTCTTAGCATTTCAGGCTAATCTCCAGTTATTAGCATCACATGGTTTCATTTGTTGGTAGTTCATCAACACGTATGATAGAAGTTTTTCTACATGAATACATTTGCTTTGGCACAACAGTTGATTAAGTTGACAGCAATAAAATTTACTTTTACATGCAAAATACCTATTTTGGTGAAAAAAACATGCTTACCACAGCACAATGAGGTCCTCTTTTTCAGGGCCATGGGGAAATGAGAGGGGCTTGAAAACATATATCTCACATGACCACAAATGTTTTCCGTTGCCTAGATACAGGGGGTGGCTCACATTACCCGATGCCTCAGATTCCCCCGTTCTCACCTATACATAAATGGTCCAACATTTTATTTTAGGTGTTTATTTTAACTAGGCATTAGTTTTTTTCACTACTCTTATCCAAAAATCTCAACTTCTTAAGCACTTACAACCAAGCTTTCCATAATAATTCTAAGCATATTCTGATTCTGGTTTAATTCTGGTTATTAAAGAAGGGTTTGTTCATGTTGTTAATTGTCTGATTTATGATACATTTTGTTCTTAAAAACATGCTGGAAATGCATTTTAAGAACTTTAAGAAACTGAATTTGGTTTTAAAGAGCTGTATGTATAATTTTTTATGCCTAACTGCCAATTTTGCATATTTATTCAAACATTTCTGAAAAATTTTAAAACAAAAAATAATTGTTTTAATAAGTTATCAACTGCCAACGTTTCATGTTGATAAGTCAAACATTTGACCTATTCACCTGCAGCATCTCGCCTTCAATGCAAAGCCTCATATGAACCGCTGCTTACATTAAACTATTTGCTCTATAATGGGCATACATTACAGTACAGAATGGACAGATACTATACATGCTGTCCACTTTCAAAAATCCCACTATCGTAATCATGCGTGGACATTAAAATGCCTCCCTTTTTTCACCCCGTACAGCTTAACATGATGCAAGTGTGTTGCAATCAACATGCGTCAAATGCTCACTGATTGTATGCAAGTGTGACAGACAAGGCAATCACTACTCAGTCATGGCACATTTTTTTCCCCAAACCCAGTGGTACTAGGGTAGGCCTATGCGGCTCCTTTTTGCGGAGGCCTATTAAATGGTCAGGCGTAATTTAGAGGACTGGCTGGTCTTCATGTCTCTTCTCATTACGGCCCTTCGCGGTCTGCACTGCCCCAAGCAACCGACCGTTGGAGCAGATCTCCCGTATCTCAGCCGGATTCCTCACGGCGCGTTAGGCGGGGAGAGAGAGGGGCGATATGTTTATAGCACATCAGTGCCAAGCGCGGCCGTTCATCATCAGCAGCTGATAGCTAGAACCGCAGAGGTCCATGACAGAACATTAATCTGCCTCTCAAGCAGACACCCACGAGTCTCTACTCGTGCTACTCTGCAAGTCCTCCGTGTGTGTAAATGTCATTCATTCTCTTTTTCTTCGTCTTCTCCACAGGGCCGGCGGTAGCCAGGGGCCAGGATGGGCCGTGCCCACCCAAATGTGGGCTGTGCCCACCCAACCAAAAAGAAAATTTTTTTTTTTTTTTTTTTTTTTTTTAGGTGGAAGTCCAGACCCACTATCGGACGGACTTGTTCGTTCGCTGTCCAAGAAAATGTCAAATAAAATTCAGACAATTAATTAATACTAAAGAATATACCATTCTTCTAATTGTATTATTGGGTGGGCAGGACAGCCTGCCTCCAAGTTACCCACCCGCTTATAGTGGTCACTGGTCAGCAGAGCCGGCCCGAGACATAAGCGAAATGAGCGGTTGCTTAGGGTCCCGACTGCCAGGGGGGCCCCCCCAATTTTTTTTTTTAGTTTGTGTGTTTGATATCAACATCATATTATGTAAATGTAAATTATCATACAATAAAAGGAATACAATTGAATCAGTTCATCTGGGAGGTAATCCGAGGTTAACTGATCACGTCACGTTCAAGTCCATGGCATGCACAGTGTGTATTGAGTTTATTTAAAAATATTTGAAAATGGGGCTGCCCTCAGTTGCCCATGCACTGTGTATACTGTAGTCTATAGCCTATTTCAGCCTCGTCTGTGGAAAAAAAGATAACTGGACAACAGAGTTATTCTGCTTCGTTCCTCTCACTGCATTTAAATTAATTCATTATATTACAGAAAAATATGTCCCGTAAAAGAAAAGAGCACCAAGCCCATCCCAGAGGACCCTGCATAATATTTTATTTCAAATGTATATTTCTATGGAAAATCCATGTGTCTTTCTTCAATAGCTTCTAATTCATCCGACCCAGTGTCTCCAAATTATTTGTTCACACAAAATTCCTCAGATTTAGCCTCTTAATCTTCCTCTCAAAGTGCACCAGATTCATGCATTACACTTTAAAAAGGTAAAAAAAAATCTCCCGGGGGGGCATACCCCCGGACCCCTCTAGCAGGGTCTTGACCTCGGCTGGCTACTATTTTCACCCAGCTGGACATCAGAGGCAATAGTGGAAAGTAGTGTGTATAGTATATAGCTCTGGACTACCACCATCCAGGTTGCCCAGTCCCAAAGCTTTCTCTGCAATCAGCTCAGGCTGCCTACAGTTAATACTGCGATTAAGAAAAATATAATTTATATTATATGTTATTCATAAACATTTTGGAAAAAAACATGCAAGAATCAACAGCAACACTCAAAGTTTATTTGCATATTGTGTTCTACACAATTCACAGTAAATGTGCCAAAAAGCAGACGCAGAGATCTTACAAGGGCAAAAAATTTCGGCTTGCGCGCTCTACGCGCGCTCGCATCTTCGGCCTCCCTGAAAAGTGTGCCCACCTTAAATTTCTACAGGCCCACCCAAGTCTGACTTTCTAGAACCGGGCCTGCTTCTCCATATTCCTCTATCCTGCTGCCGCATTCCCGTCTTTTTATTTTATTTTTATCTCACCACTCGTCCTATCTCTTCGATCCATTTGTTTCCGGGCTGTCTTGCTATCCATCCACTCCCACTCTTTGGTCATTGTTTTAATTTAACTGTTTGGGGGGTGTTTGTGTGTGTCCGCTCAAATGAATCTGTCTCTGAATTGAATTGGCGTGATTCCTCCTCCCCCTCCTTCGGGATGGAGTTGTCATGGTTTACGCAGCACACCGTGTCACCATGCTTCTCCTTTGGCAAACTGGTAACATTTATTTGGAATTCTGACAAAGCATAAATATGTCCAAAGCCGCTTGAAACAGTATCATTATTATCACCTGACTCTGCTGCTCCCCTCAGCTCTACAGAGCATTTGATCTTGTTTAATCTCATTGTATTGGATTGACAGCCAACAAATGTACTGTTTTGGTTCAGTGCCTTCCCGTTCCATCTTTAAGCATACAAACTCAAATAATCTCACCGTACAAGACATGCCCGGCACTGCCAAATTGCTAAATGGAAACTTGCCGGTGTTTGCATAGACGGATTATGAGACAATGGGCCCCTGGGCACAAACTCTTAAAGGGCCCCCCCACTCCTCCCTATCCAGTCCGGTACACTGACTTTTTCGCACAGATACATACAATTAATGGCAAAACATATTAAGGAAGTCAGTGTTTCCCACAGGTTTTTGGGATACTGTTGGAGGGACCCTGTACCATGTTGGGGAGTCCGGGGGCATGCCCCCCCGGATTTTTTTTTTTACCTTTTTAAAGTAAAATGCATCAAGCTGGTGCACTTTGAGAGGAAATTTTAGAGGCTATATCAAATCCTGAGATGCAGAAGGGACATTATTCATATTTTTCTTAAACAGATTGGTCAGACCCATGTTCCATGATGGAGGGGCCCATTTCAACAGATAAAGGATAACTTTTTATGAACAATTTAGAATTCACACATAGAAAGCTTATTTCTGTATGTGTGAGGGGGCCTTAAAGGCCCCTCATGGAGCCCCTTAGACAGAGCTACTAATGCTGTGGTTTTTAACTTGCTTTTGTATTTCTCCCCTACTAGTTGAGGGGCCCATGATGATTTCTATCTTGTTAAATTGTGATGAGTATACTTATATTTCGGCTATTACTTTCTGGACCCTGTTATTGACATGAGTGACTTGACTTTGACTATGCAACATGAAAAGTTACTATCAGTATCTCTGGCTTAGGGCCCCCCTGAGCCCTTGGGCCCCTGGGCCTGTGCCCGGTGTGCCCGTGCAGTAATCCACCCCTGGGTGTTTGTGTGGAGGATATAGCGGAGATTTCAGCAAACAAACGAACAAAATAGCCAGATATTTCTCTCAAGAGTTAGTTGAGAGCAAAACAGAGATACACTGAGATTGAATACTGGACTCAGGTTACCCGAAGCACAACTGCAAATTAATGCTAATGACGTTGCTTTTTCTGGTGCCTGTATGAAAAGGGAAATGTTCAACCAATACATTTGCTCCGGTAAAACAACTTTACGAGGTGTTGAATTATTCATGTCACTTTAATAATGTTGAACATTTGTACTATTTTCTGTCTAAAATGCATATTTAGCCCTTTGTCAATGTCTTTGTTCACTGTTCCATTTAGAGAATCTTTAAAAAATATTATATTTTCCTTAATGTCATATCCTTTTCAATGTTTATTTATGTTTCTTTCCAGCCGGGATGTCTGTGAAAAGTGCGAAGGGAGGACTAGAGTGTAGACCGCCTACTGTCGCCAGGTAAGTCCGATCAAACTGAGAAGCTTAGGAGAAAATGAATGGGCAAAGGATCCACTAACAAACCTCAATTAGCAATTTAATTAAAAAAGCCTGATCGAGGTGAGGTTGTGAGCTTTTTTAACCTGTAATAGATTCTATTTAAAGCTTCAGCATAAACAATAAATCCATACACCATTTTTTTTATTCTTATACGGTATCAAGTGACCCACAATAATATCTAGCCTGCTTTGGAAAGTTTTTTTTTTTACAAAGTTTCTGAGAAAAACAGTCCTCTAGAAAACCTCTAGAAAAATGTTAACAATTGCCTCCTATTTGTGCTGCTGTCTATCATGTGTCTAAATCCATCTAAAATTTCTCAACAGAAGGGGTCCATCCATGTGACAAGTAAACAAGTTCAGTATTGTAAGTTAGTTACGAGACATTTTTGAAATTGATTAAGGTGTCTTTCTTTCTTAGCATGTCGCCGCGAGTGGGGAGAGATGCAGCTGCAGCTGGCAAATCGCCCACTACGAGGAGATTCAAAAACAAGGCCCTGCAGCTCAGCCTCTCCAAGAAATTCTGGTTATTATCATTCTCTGTTTTCAAATCATTATTGATTAGTGTGATTAGGGGGTGGGGTTGTTGTGTAGATTTGTTCCCTCTTATTGTTATCGGTTGGTACATACTTGCAAAACAAGGCTTCTACAAAATTCTTCCTTCCTCCTCCCTTCCTTTCTACTGACTGAGGTAACCACAGACGTCAGCTGATTGGACTGCTGAGGTTGTTCAATTACTTACCACCACGCACGCTGAGAGATTACGTCAAGGGAGGCTAGATGGAGTATTAAGTGATTTTAAAGTCAGGAGGGGGAAAGTACAGGCCCTGGCTTTTAATGACGACAGCTCTCAATACTTTGGCACGCAAATGCATGCACACTTCACAGCTCAAAGTCACAGTCCCCCTCCTCGTCCAAGGGGAAGGGCTCGGGTGAGGCTGGTCGACAGAGCAAGAAGAGACTCAGCAACAGCTCCATGGTGGCCGCTGCCTACGTCTCCTTCCTCAATAAGCACTTTGGACAGGTCAGTTTCAACAGCACACTGTACCTTCTCGTATACTCACATGCTCACACTTGCTGGTTACTAGTAAAGTTGCTCCGACATTGGAATATTGTTGCAGATTCGAGCTTCCTGTTGTATAACACCATCTTCAAGAGCGGTAAAAGGCCTAAACTGCTTGTGAGATCAATACATGTCAACACCACATGCTCTCAAAATCATATCAGTTGTTTCTTGACTCGTCTACCTTATTCCCCCAAAAGAACGTTCCATTTTCTACCACAAGTTAACAGTGATGGTTCTTTAAGCCATGCCCGCGACTGTTCCGATGCCATTTTGCCCAATTACTATTTCATAACATGATGCCATTGGTCATCACAGCATTGTTGTCTATCAAGACGAACAGGGCAGGGCGCATTGTTTGGTTGGCTGGTCCATTCATCCAGTCCAAAGAAATAGCCAATTTAACGAAGGCCATGAGAATTGTTAGAATGGTAGTTGGAAGAGACTGGCAAAGAAATGTCAATATAGTGAGAGTTAATAGACTGAATCACAGCTCAAATAAAACATCACATTGTCTTTAAGGTTACACAGAATGGAGTAGGAAAATGGATCCATTTGCTCAGCTGATTGTATGTTCTAACTATCTGTTGAAAATATTATACTGCTTGTAGCTGTTATTCAGTGATGGCTATCAGAAAATGAATTCCCTGTCTGCAAACCAGTAATTGCTGATATAGAATCGGTCAAGTGATTGAAAAGTCAATGTCATTACCGACCTTTATTCATTGAAACTCAATACCATCTAATCAGGACTGTGTACCGTGCCCTCCTTCACTAAATCTTGAAAAAAGAAGTCACCCCAATAACTCCCCATCACAGATGATATACTGCCTGGACACTGGGCTGTCTTCCATGAATTTCCCTGGTGGTTCAAGTGAAGCACATGCAGGCTCTGTTCATTCCTGATACCCTGATCCCAGATTGCTGTAGGGCAACACAGAATATTTGGGGGGAAAGCTGGAAATGAGAGAACAAATGATCCAAGACCAGCTCAATGGCACCTTTTCTTATTTCTGTCAAAAACCTGACTTGATATACAGAGAGAACGCCATTTACAGTATACGTTTCACTGTTATGGAAAAAAATATTAATATTTTGTTTTGGAATCAAGAGATTTAAGAGGGGTTTATTTTAGGCCATGGGAGATGTCGGCTACAAGGTTTGTATCGAGAAAAATGGATGGGGATTAGATCCAGGATGTTAATGAGACTGACTTAAAAACAATTCTCTGTCAAGGACAAGACCTTGGATGGCAAATTAAAATAATTGGTTGGGGATGGACAGTAATTACAATGACTTATTATGTGTTCTACTAGAACAGAAAAGCTTAAAGTTCACATTCAGATGCTCACAATTATTTATTTACAAAAAAAGTCTGTGCAGCAGCGATAGAATGCTTACTTACATGATACATTCAGAGACACTTCCAATCAAGGAATTTACCTATTTTTTTAAATGGTTAGTGACAAAACTATGAGCTCAGGGATGGGCAAAATAGACTTAGGTTGGCTGTCCCCTACGGTAGAAGCACTACAAGATTCTGTCGTAAAAAAAAATATATGTCTTCACAAGCTACTCTGGGACAACCTGCCAGCTCTGCAGGTTGAATAGATAACATTTTGAGGTGGTTATAATTATTTTCATTCTGCAGCAGCGATATTCTTATGATATGGCCTTATGTGCCTGCATGGTGGATGTTTTAACCCATTTGGAATTACATTTTTCACTTGAAATGATTATACATAGAAATCATACACATTAGCCTCGTTCAACTTGGAGCCGTCTTGCTCAGACCTGCTCAAGTATGACGCGCGTCTTGCTGAGAGCACAACAAAAATGCTGCAAAAGTGCTGTGCTCTCAGCAAGCCGAGCGTCATAATTGCGCAGGTCTTAGCAAGACGGCGACATCTCAAACGAGGCTATTAATATACAGGTCTTTAAATGCTTATTTTTACATTATATGTGTTGCAAAAGTTACCCCTAAACCAAATCCTGTTACGGGGCCCCCCTCAAACTATTTGGGATATTAGTAGTAGTAAATGCAGTAGTAGTTGAGTTATTGCATTTATTATTAATCTATTGGATGAAACTCATAAAAGAGTCTCTATACCATGAAACTGGTTAAAACCATGGTGAGACCTTATTACAAAGCAGAGGCAAAGGCTTTTCCATTAATGCTGTCATCACAAGAAAGGGATTTGCTGTTAAAGATTACAGAGAATTCTATGCCAAGGGGAGTTCTGCACCTATGAACATTTCAATGATGCCTCACCAGTAGATTTCTTAATAAGAAATGGCATTTTTTCTTTAAAAAATAAGTTGTTACATTGTTTTTTGGGAATTGATAACCGTTTCACAGTGACCTTGGGCTACTGTGGACATTCACACCTTGAGTTACTGCCTCACTTGCCACAAACGATCAGCCTTGTTTTACTGTGACAGTCTCTGGTTTGAATTTACTAGGTAGCGAGGTCTGCATCATATCCACAGGGTAAACGACACGTTGTTTTGGTTGCTACCCTTACACTGAGCCAGGGAGACCATCCATCCTGCTGCAATCCTAATCCCTGCCTCAACACAAGTATTAATAACCCCCCTTAGCAAGGTTCACTGTCAGTCCTCATTAGATCCAATTGTGTTGGCGAGGGAAGAATAGCTAAAGAAAAGCAATTGATGCATTTAATGTCAAGGTGTAAGGATGGATGCGAAGCAAAATAGACTGTGCTCATCAATGAGCAATACATGTGCGCACTGTAACCAAATTCAAGGGTCTTTTACTATTTGGGGATCATGTGTGTTAGTATGAAGTATCCACAAAGCTCTCACATGTGTCCATGCATCATGCTTACAGAGCAGGCTGCTCAATGGGCCATGTGAAAGCAGACAGAATGAAATTAACTGTTAATGGGCTACGTCTGACGGATGAATTCAGAGTCTGCATGGCATGCTGTCTAATCCTTACTGGAAGAAAAAAATCCAATTAGTTCGGTGACCTTGCTATATAAATATGTCCTTGCTGGCTCGAAGATCGTGTTCAGGGTATACAGAGGTTCATGACACTGGGCAACACACTTTTTTTTTTGATCCCACAGCATCACACATCATATTAAAACGTAAAGGGTTTTTATAATCAGAAGTGTTTTTGTATTTGAGGCTGGGCACATGCATAGTGGGATAACTCTTGATGCGACTGCATCCTGGCATTGCATTCGCGTTTGACTCCCTTGGCAATATCATACAGTGAATAATCATTTGAACGGCTGCCATGCGGAACTGCTTCCAAATAAACCATGGGGGCCTCTCTTTTTCCTGAAGCTACTTGCACTTGAGCAGGATGACCTTGTATGATTTATGTATTAGCCACCCTGAGTGCCAACATGCATTACTGGCAAAATATTGCACTTCCTCTTTGCGTTTCAGTTTCACTGCTGCTCTTATTTGCCTTTTTATCTCTCACTTTCACAGCACTAAAAGAAAAAGCAACTGAAGGTTGAAAAATACTCTTGTGGTTTAGAAATATAGCAATTGAAACAAGCCATGATTAAAGGAAAGTTCCTACATAAAACATTTAACAGCATAGGGGTGAGATGAGCATTAAAAAGACTCAAGGATCAAAGGTAAAACAGTTGTGAAGCTAATGCATTCGAACCATTTTAACATTCAAGGTTGTCTGCCTCCTCTATATGATACTTGATCAATGCAACATTTTTAGGTGCTTTATTGTCAGTTTTTCATTTGAAACCTCACCAAAGTATTGGCTGTTTATAGCAATCAGATTAATGTTATGAGGTAAAAAGGCCACTTTCTCCCTGAGATATAGTGGAATACAAGTCAAGTCTGACGTATAACACAATCATTAGGTTGAAATTCCTTCTGTCCATGGATAAATAAAATGTGTAAAATCCACCACTGGTGTGTCTTAATCACCATTTTTTTCTTTTGAGCCTCAATAGTTTTCCTAACTGGATGAAAGTGAGGAAAAACAAGCCCACAGCAAACTTGTGCAATAATGAGAGCTTTCGTAAGCTTGTGTGGCAGTATTCTTTCTTTGAACTTATAGATATCCTCAGGCTTGTGGCGTCTTTGTGTATCAAGTGATATCTCCATATGTCAGGCTGGGCTGCTCTATACGAAGATGACTGAGTTTGCATGTTCACTGCCTCCCCTGTGGACGTGATGATGTTTCCGAAGAGGTTGCACAACATAGGCAAGCCCCTTGAGTCAAGATGCTGTTGGAAGCATGTTTTTCAAAAAGGCATCTCGCTAAAGCCACATTGTCTCATTGCTTTCGGTTCACAATCTTTTAATATCCAAGCTTTACATATGTAAATTGAAGTCAGTGCATGTTTGTTTTCAAATATGCAAAATAGAACATACACTAGATTGTGGACTGATGCATGTGATATGTGCCATTTGAAGCAGAAAAAAGAGCACATTTATGTCTGTTTACTGTTTTAAGGATTCAGACCTTTAATGCTCATCCTAAAACTAAAACCTCAAGTTTATTTCTTGCCTCAGGATATGCATTTCTACAGTACTGAAGCTAATGACCAAAATGATAATGTATTCTTATCAAAACTGTGTGTCTGCAAGCAGCATACTCTATTACCATATTGTTTTTTTAAGCCCTTAGCGCACCTACATTTCACCCAAAATCCAATTTTCTTAATGACTATCAGTGTAGAGTTTTTCTCCCTGGCTCCTAGTCTTGCCTCAACATCCCTGAAAACACATGACAAGGGGAGAGAAAGAGGGAGAGGGAGAGGGAGAGGGAGAGAGGGAGAGGGAGAGAGAGAAAGGGAGAGATCACCTCGAGCAAATGTCAAAACAAGAGAATAGCGAGTGTTTCACACAAATGGCTGTATGCAAATGATGTCTTGTGTAGGTGTAGAGAAGTGTGTAGATAAATGTGTGTGTATTAGTTTCCCATGCATCTGTTTCTTTAGAGACAGTGTTAGGTTTGTGCAAGTCGCTTTCTCACAGTCGTGCATGGGTGTTTTATTTGTATGAACACAGCATGAGCTTATGCTGCATGTCCCTCAGGACACTGCAAATAAAGTGTGTGCGGGTTCACATCTAGGAGTGTGTGTTATTGTGTCATTTTGCAAATTAGAAAGACATGTCGCAGGGTGAAATCCCATTAGGCTTTACTGTCAGCATGCTAGAGTGTTGACATGATATGCATGTTATTTGAATTTGGTAGTCAAAAACAGATTATCACCAGGGTTTTTCTCTAGAGGATTGCCTGTTTTAAAGCCATCCTCATTTTACATCCCGTCCTTCAATGCTGTCTTGTTGTTATTTACACTGTTTTTATTTGATTTTTTATCTGCGCCATAGGAGCGAGAGCTGATGCCAGAGGAGTTAAATGGTAAGATGTTGTTTGGGCAATTACTATGCGAACACTTGACAAATTACTAGTCGATTCACAGACAGCTTCATCAATCGTATTGATATTTCCCCCCGTTAAGCTCTTCATGAGTCAACGTCAGAGATGGTAGGTTTCTCAGTGCTGCTGCGAGATGTTCTGTGTCAATGACTCACAGCTACAAAATCCATTAAAACGCCATGAGTTGCTGTTCATGAGAGCTGACTTTATTTCTCTCTTCTTGAGAACACAGAGAAGTAAAAAATATAGAAAATAAAATAAAAAAAGAGCTTAACATGTAATTATTATCAATGTGCACATTGTTTACGTACTGTGAGTGGGTTTGACTCTTGGGGAGAATATGTTACCCTACTTTATGGTTTGTCATTTTTTGTTTGTCTGTCAGAGCTGCAGGAGGCCTTTAAGGAATTTGACTACGATGCGGATGGCTTCATCCATTACAAAGACATCGCAGACTGCATGAGGACCATGGGCTACATGCCTACAGAGATGGAGCTCATTGAAATCATCCAGCAAATCAAAATGAAATGTGTGTATTTATGTCTTGTTTTGTGTAACTGTGTATTTGGATGTCACCCCCCCCCCGCGGTTTAAGAATGTTGGCATGATTGATGGCTCTCTAGGTGTGAATCTGTGAGCAATGTGTGTGTTTACGTGCACATTCTTTCGTACGAGTCCGCAAGGAACTGATGTTTGTCTTTGCACTTGGGGACATTGGAGACATTTTAGCAGACTGATTAATGGCGCTGGTGCTGCAGGTGCAGGGTTGTATGAGTGTGAGTCTGTGTGAAAAAGTGTGTCTTTAGTTGAAATCAACCTTTCCTTAATCTGCTCTCAATGAGAAGGGGTTTGACTTTGCTTTGTTTTGATTTCTGCCATAAGCCTCAAGAACCATTTCCTATTAAATGTCCAGGAAAGACATGAAAATCTGAACAAACCAAAGAGTGTCAGCCGAGACTTAACATTATACCTTCAATGGACAAGACACATGAAACAAGCTAAAGGTGTGATGTATTATCCTAATGAAGGCATCTTTTTAAAGGGCATACATAATAAAACACAAGTTCCTTGCTCTCTAAAAACAAAAAAGGGAGAAATTAGTGCCCACAGTTTTTTGCATACATTTTTCGTAATACTGCCCCATCGTGACTTCGGTCCTTTGAGATGCTGGTGTGGTCCTTACTTTTCAACATCCATACTTAAACAACACTGTCTGCCAATGAATTTAATACAGTCTAACGTTGTTACGCTTGTCTCTCGTTCCCCTGCTGCTGTTATGAACCTGAGCTCAGCTTGCCAACTGCTTTCAGTTAAACACAGTCCCTCCAGCCCTGTCGTGACTCGTGAGACAAAGAGGCACCTGTTTCTTCCTTTATAAATAATAATAAAAAGTTATGTTTAAATAAAATAACAAAATGGCAGTATTTCTGACTGCAAAATAGGGATGACTATATGATATCAGTTCCCATAGGTAAGAATTTTTATTTTGTATTGATGTGGAGGCAAACATCTCAGAGATATCACTCAAAATACAGACAAATGAAACTAAACATGCAAAACACCATTAGAGACCATTAAAGATGAGCCATTAATTTTATTTTATTTTTTATTTTTTTTGGCCTTTTAATTGGACTTTTAATTGGGTTTGACCAGGTGTGTGAAACATAACCTACATGGTAGATGCTAATTAGCATTGTAATTGTTTATTCCTTACAAAACTTGGATATGTAGGCTATGTGTGCCTGCTGAAAAATGGCAAGTGTAAATTAGCATTGAGCCCATGGGACAATGACACTGATAATGAGCAAAACATTGGACTTTGGGTCCAGTTGTGAACAGTTGCATCAAGTTCGTCACAGCACAACAGACTTTCTCAGCGGTAATCCTCAGGGACCAGAGTGCAGCTGGCTTTAGTCCTACTAGCTAGTTAATTATATTCACCTGCAGTCCCAGGTTTAAATAATTTCCTCATTAGATGCTCAGGATCTTGAAAAGGCCAGGGTTGAGAGCCACTGCTGCAACCTTGCATAAGCGTCACATAAATTTCCCCATCTGCAAGCACCATTGCAAAAGGTGACAAAAAGTAAAAACTGTTGTTAAAAAGCCTACACAGCCTGATTTTCAATTCGTGTCAAGATTTTCAATCGTACCAAATACATTATGCTGAATTAAAGGGAAATGTGTTACATAATTCGGTGCAACGTCACCCTTCACTGCATTGTTTCAGCCATAAAAATGGTGTCTGGAATTGGAATTATAAACTTTACACACTAGATTGTAATGCACAGTAAGAACAAACAGATACACAATTATGTGACGCACTAAATTAAAACTGCGTAAGACAATTTATTCGTATGTATAACTTTGAGAGAAACTATATGGAAAATATTAAGAACATCAGGGATTTGGTGGTGCTTTTACATTTAATGTTTTATGCCATGTTTCATAATGCTTAATCTCTGTTGCATAGCTCCTATATAGAAATGAATACCATGAAAGTCAGTATTTTCATTATATAACATTGTAGCATTGTACTATAAATTAGAAAAAAATAAGAATTGTATAATACTTCTGGGAGATTTTTTTTTACTCCATGATTATAGACTGACCCACATACGGCACAGAAATTCTTGAAGGCAGTGGTGCAAAATCTGCGGATTGCTCAGCAAGGGTTAAGCCAGTCAGTTAAATACCACACCTTGAGGAAAGTATGAAAACTCTTTGCTGTGACAAAAAATTCATAAAAATAATAGTCTTGTATTTCCGAATCCTTCTGCTGCTTCTGTCACTATAGTAGCCTACATTGCAGCTAACATAACCCTCGGTTTTATGATCCAGCCGCATTAAAAGTGCTTTTCTATGTGAGCAGACTTTTACTTAGTTTTCTTTTCATCCTCAACGATCCTGAGAATCTGAGCAGTGATTCTATTTTTCAAAACTACAGAATGACCACATGGATTTATTGAAGTAGTCTTTCACATCCACCAAAGCCCAGATAGTGAAAACAGGCCGAGCCTATACTGGTCTACGCTATCAAATAAGCCTGTCTTTTGTTCAACTAATAACATTGGCCTTCCCATTGTATCAGTCTGATTCGATAATTACCATGGGGTTTGAAACAAAACAAAGCATGGCTCTTAAGTCGGTTTAAGGGGAAAACAATGAGAAAGTAGCAGAAGGCATTGTTTTAGTCCCATGTGCACTGGCAACGTTCAGACACTTTTCACAAAAAAGCTTGGTATTTAGTAAGGACAGGACAGGTCCATTACCACTACCTTTAATTAAGTTCTGTATATAATTAAACTAATGAGGTACAAAATGCATGTATCATACAGCTATAGTTAGTTACCTCATTGAAAGTGTATTACATACTTAGATAAGCCTAGACAATATGATGCATTTTTAAACGAAAGAAAAGAAAGAAAACACAGTACATCATTTAGTATGGCTAAGGAGCCAGACATTTCTCTCTGGAGTTTGTGGAGACCAAAACACAGCTAAATGGAGATATCCACTGTGGTTGCCAGCAACCATGATTCCAAATGAAATGTTTACTGCATGTGTAAAACAAGCCCATTTTTAATAATGTGTTCACCACCATATTTCAAGGTGATAATGTGTCAATGTTGTGCTTTGATCATGTTTTGCCCCAAAGCGACCAGAGAAAATCAATGAATGCCGGTTCACACATATATGATCCTAATATTTCTTGAAGCACTGTTAGTACTAGGTAGATAATTATACCACAGTCCTTCTGTCTTTCATGCAGGGAGCGGTCACGTGGACTTTGATGATTTCTGTGAGCTAATGGGGCCGAGGATGCTGGCTGAGACGGCTCATATGGTTGGGCTGAAGGAGCTTCGCTGTGCCTTCAAACAGGTAAGAGAGGGTCCCTCGGCTAGAAACTCTAAAGCAGTGTCACTTCAAGCAATTGAAAGTGGTCATGTACTATGACAGAACTCTGAAAGGGTGCCATAAGACCTTTCTGTAGAGAAAAGAGTGGTTGGCTTTTACTCGTGACAGGTCTGAAGAATAAATGCAGAAGAAAAAGGTTTAAAGGGAAAGGAAAAATATTCATACTCACAATGTTTTTTTTTCTTATGAAGCCTGCTCCCCGCCATTCTAAGAGCCACCATTTATATTATAGGCAACACTTCTATGAGTCACCTGCTTAATAGATATGCCTTTTTTTATTTGAACTTTTGTGTTGCCTCATTGGTCTGCAGTAAATATCTACTGAGTTAATTTGGCGTCGATTCAGAGGCAGGCACACAAGTGCTGAATTGATTGTGGCCCAAAGCTGAGCCCCGGTGAGGCGTACTCTGAGTGAGCAAATGAGGTGATGATATTATTTTCAGGCACAGCTTCACACACCTGGGCTCATTTATTAAGCACATTAAAGCAAGATAGGGATTTTAATGGTTACTGCAAAACATGCAACACTGATAATGTGCTCTTAATGATTGTAACTGAAAATATATCACAGTGTTCACCATGCTATTAGGATTCAAGTTATAAATCACACCCCGGGAATTCTGTGTGACCTTACTATACATGTATGAAAAGTGGGTGGGCGGGGGGGGACTATGTTTTTTTTATTCAATGTTATGAGTTGTGTCACACAGAATGTACTTGTAATTCTCAAAAGGTAAAACTGTTTTTTAAAGCTAATGATGTCAGGTAAGTAACCTGTTCTATCTCCAGTCACTTCCTGAACCAGTGGGGCTAGCAGATACCAAGCCTTTAGCCTACTGACAACTGGCCGGGGACTACAGCTGGAAATTAGCCAAATAGGCAAAAGCTGCTCCTTCTCAAAGGGGACTGTCCACGAAACTATAAACAAATAAACTAAACTAAACTAAACTAAATTATCAAAGCCTGTAGACAAGACAGCAACAACAAAAAATGGATGCTACTCCATTCATATATCAGACGTATTAAGTGTCCTCTATTTGGAGAATGCAATGTTACACATTGTCATACGTAATTGTTTCTGGAGTTAATTCATCAGCTGTTCGTCAATGTCAAGTTCCTGAGTTGTGCCGCCAAAGGCCAGAAATGACCCATGTTCTGACGTTTGAATCAAATTGTGGAGATTAATGAATTCTCTCTCCAAAACTCTGCTACTTCTGAGCAGAAAGTGTGGTCTACTCTCTGAACAAATAAGAATACATTTAAAAAAGTAATCCCAACCCAGCCTCACAGGCACTTCATAAAGTGTTTTTTTCCTCACTTCAGTATTAACACCACATGAGTCATCATCGCCCCAGCAGCTGCTGACTCAAGCTGTTTTCCAGGGACCTCGTGCAGCCATGTTGTAACAACATACTTATATGAGAAACTCAATTTTGAATCATAAATCCTGAAAATGAATATATATTATATAAATACTCTATTTCTCTCTTCATTTCTCTTCCTCTGCGCACAATACCATACTACAATCAATCGCTTTACCATCCTCATTAGCTCAGAAACATATAATGTTGTTCTTTTTTTATGCTCCTTGTGCTACTTCATCTTTAACCTATGATCTATCCAATACTCTCTCTTCACTCCCTACATGTTCGCCTCTTGCTCTCTTCCTTCCGACCAAACACATTGAAGTTTGACTGTGATGGCGATGGAAAGATCACGCTTGATGAGCTGAAGGAGGGCATGAAGAACCTCCTGGGGGAGAAGCTGAAGAAAGGCGAGCTGGAGGAGGTCCTCTCCGACATTGACCTTAACAAAGACGGCAACATCGACTTTGATGGTGAGTGACTGGTTGGGGACTTGGGGGCGGGGGTGTAGAGGGTGAGTGGATGGACTCCAGGCAAGGTGTGAGAGGACATTCAAAGAATTCGTTAAAAAACATGATCAAAACCCTGAGATGGGTGGTGGTGGGTGATGCACAGAATGATTAACAGTTGCAATAGTTAGCTAAAGGTATGACATTGAAATAGTTAACAAAAAGTATAGTTGAAATTGTTGACTAAAAAAATTATACACAGTTAAAATATCTAAACATAGTTACAGTAGGTAAGCAAATAAGGGTTTGACTGTAAAAATAGTTAGCTAGAAGATGAAAAGTTCAAATACTTAGCTAAAACATGGAGGAACAGAATAGTTAGCCTAACTATGTATAAACAGTTGAAATAGTTTACTTGAGCTGATTGTGAAGTACTGGTGTGTACAGAAGGACATACTATGTAGGCTGGTATTGGTTGAGGATGAAGGGGACCAGAAGGAGAAAATTAGGCGGGAAAAGGGTGAGATGGGAAAGGAAGGATGGTTGAATCAAGGTGGGATGGCTGGAAGGGCCAATCCAATTTAATCAGTAGTGCATTAAGCCGATCAATACACATGCCTGGACACCCGTCACGTTACATACAAAGCACAGACCTTTGGACAGCTCAAGGACTTTTGCAGAAATGTGTTCACCACGTGTGTCCTCACACAAGCAACAAAAAGAAAAACACACAATACAATGGGACACATGAACACATGTGCAGGCACCATCACTTCCACTTGTGTGCAAGTGTAATTATTGGATGCAGCTCACGGAGGGCTTAGAGGCGTGATCCTGTTTGTGTTGTCTCAGCGCTCTAATCAATTACAATTATTGGTAACATTGAAGTGTCAGTCTCATAGGGGATACATAAGCAGGTGCCTCCCATTATCATCAATTAGCTTCTAGGTCAGCGGTCCAATGTAGCCTAGCTGTCCAGTTCAGCCACGCGGGCAGAAAACAAGCAATAATGGCAGCAGTGATAAATATCGCTGTGAATATCCAACATTCAGGTCAAGTGTTTGGACGACTAGTAGTAACCTAACTGAGCCGCTGTTCTGCTCGGTTGACTTCTTTTTATAGAAAATGGTTAGAGGAGTAGGCCTACCTCCAGAGATAATGTTAACGGGTTAATCTGGCATTAAGCTTTAGTATTCTGTCAATCAATAGTTTCTCACCTACAATCAGAAGTCTTTCAGAGCCGAGCGCTTGAGGAAGTCAATGGGAAAGCCTTGATTGATTGCATGGATTTTGTGAAACCTGCCTCCATCTAACTGGAGCGGGGTTTCATTGAAAAGACAAGTCAAAAGCTGTGTTGATTGACATAGCCTATACAGCGAGCTGAAACAAGTTGTAATCAAACTGATTTTTCGTTACAAGAAGAGATGAAAAGAAGTCTGGAAGTCAGCAATTATAGCAGCGGTTTAATCTAAAACTGGGTTTAATAATTGTTCAGAAAAGAAAACAGTCCCTTACTCTATTCTTGGACATATCACTCCTTCAACACTTTAATTTTCCATCAACCTGGTGATAATGGAATAAAAAAAAAATTACTTCACAACATTATCCATGGGCTTGGTACACTTCACGTACAATTGCATCTGGGTTGATAATGGTGTGGCTGCATCCAGTACTGTCCTTTTGTGATTTTAGACTGACAATAGACAATAGTCCTTATCAATGGATCTGCTGCTGTCTCTGTCTCCCTACAGAGTTTGTTATGATGCTTTCTGCAAGATGACCTCTGATGGAAGAAGATGGAGCAGACAACATTGGGTTCCTGAGCCGTGTACTAACTTGTGAATCCTGATATGTCTGATTGTAAAAAAAATTAAAGTCAAAGGAGATGTGTTTATATCTTCGTAATTAAAGTGAATGTAGAGGCTATAAGGTGAGTTATGAAACACATTGCTATGTAACAATAATGATGCACTATCACCCCCTTGTGGTAAAGAAGTGTGTGTGTAAACTCTTCAGGCCTCCAAAATTAAGGCTACATTAA
Source organism: Hyperoplus immaculatus (assembly GCA_949357725.1). Classification (NCBI taxonomy): domain Eukaryota; kingdom Metazoa; phylum Chordata; class Actinopteri; order Uranoscopiformes; family Ammodytidae; genus Hyperoplus; species Hyperoplus immaculatus. Next base: position 11,951,872 of record OX442355.1, on the reverse strand, counting down.
ATTTCCTATACCTCATTCCATTGTTATGGGTTTGGGTTAGTAGGGGACTGTAGTTAAACACCACCCAACTCCACTGACAGATTTTAACCCTAAAACAGGCAACGTGCACTGGGAGATACATACTCTTTAACATCCTGTAGGGGGCTTGCTGGAAGGTTTTCACTAATCTAGTTAGCATTTATCAAAAGACTTGTCTGTTATTAGCATCTAGGTGACATGATTTGGTTCAAGTTATCTTTCATTGTTTAGTCAGCCTGATCAGAAATCAACATGGACGCCAGTGGTGAAGCGCCAGCTTCCCAGGGTGTAAGTAATCATATATTAGACATACTTATTTTTGTTAAAATAACAATCTAAATTCATATATTGAATTAGGACATTTGTCTTAACATGCTGATGAAGAAAAAAAAAATCCATCTGTGTTTGTGGGGTTTTTAGCAGAATTTGAAATGTATGTATCCCCGGGTTGCCTGCTTAGGGGGTAGAAATTTGGTCAATGTTCATTATTCTGAATTTTATTTAAAACTTGAAAGCATGTTGATAATGACTGCAGAACCATATATTATCATGAACAGTTATGCCCATTACAACATTATTACTGTATTTCACTTTTAAAATGATCTTTCTATATTTATGTATACTTAGGGCAGTGCTGCCTGGAAGGCCCTATCCCTAACTGTTGGGGGAGGGGAGTGCCTTCCAGGCACAAAACACAAACTTAACTGCCCAGGGATGGCCAAAGCCACTGGCAGGGAAAGTAAGCTGCTGTTAATTAAATATATAATTTCCAGCTGGTGGCTGCTGGTCGTTGTAGGGGCACAGTGTAGCATCATGCCTGCATCGGCTTCAGAGGAGCCTCTGACGCACCTGTGGCAGCTGTTTGAAAGGATCAGGGTGCAGTCAATCCTGCTTAGTTACAGTTTGGCCTGTCATCCATTGCTTTCCTTGGGCACTGCTTTCCACAAAAGGAGCCATTAAACTGGTACACAAGTAGGACACCGTGCCAGGTTCATGCACACGGCACCATAAAGTCCCTACATTCCTGTTGGACGGCCTCCATTTCACTGCCTTCGTAGACCACAAGCCGCATACTTAAGCTGGTGGGTGTTACATTTGTCTGGCCCCGCCTCAGGAGTGATGTAAAGACCTGGGCTAGATTCAGTTTGGCCTGTCAGCGTGTTCAAGGTACACATGATACCAAAGCCCCCTTGGCGCCGATTCTGGTCCCCGAGAGGCATTTCGACCAGGTCAAAAAGGACCTGGTGGGCCCCCTGCCTTCCTCCCGTAGGTTCACTGACCTCCTCACCTTGGTGGACAGCACCACCAGGTAGCCGGAAGCCATTCCTCTGCATTCGCTGAGGTGGACTGGGCGTTCCTCAGGTCATAGGTGGCCCGTTTTGGTATGCCGGCTGACCTCACCTTGTACAGAGGCCCACAGTTCACATCCGAGCTGCATGGCTAAAGGGTCGCAACTGGGTTGACTGCCTCCTGTGGTTGTTGGCCTGTTTGGCTCTCTGCCCCTAAGGAGGACCTGCAGTTTTCATCTGCTGAATTGGTTTACAGACAGCCACTGGTGGTCCCGGGAAAGTTCCTTCAGGACGCTGCGGTTCTGTGGATGGGCACGTCACATTGGACTTTTGCCCTGGGCAACTCCAGCCCCTTCACTCAGGTCCCCCTGAAGACTCCCCTATGATGGGCCCTTCTGTGTCCTGGAGGCGGGAACCAAGAACTTTGTGGTGGACATGGGGGATAAGCTAGAGCGGGTCACTATGGACCGTCTCAAGCCTGCCCATCTGGATGTGGCTGATCCAGTTTGATGAAACTAGATTGGTAAAACTGAATAAAATGTACTTAAAAAGTAGTATTTGTAATTTAAATGGACAAGATAAACAACAATTTATCATTTCTGTTCATCAAATTAAAAATTTATATTTTTACCATTTTGGCTTTTTTTATACCTTAATAGGGCAACGTATCCTGGGAGATACAACTCGTAAAACCCAAAATATACAAAGTATAAAAAAATTTGATGTGGAAATATTTTTCTTTGGTCTTAAAGAGATGAGTGATAACATGAAAATATTTTTAGAAACTCATTTTCCACTGTTGCCTGTTTAAGGGTTAAGCGGGCCAGAATTTGTTGGAAAAAGGCGACGTCGCATATTTGCTGTGTACCAATCGGAATGTAGCTGCAGCATTTAATTGGAATCTAATAATACTGTTTGAGTAATGTCATTCAAAACTAATAGAACCCAAGCCAAGCAGTCCTTGGTGCTTGAGTGTTAAAAGTTAATAATACATTAAGTTTTAGTTTTGGGAGTTTCTTACTTTACCATGAATATTCAATGTTATTGAAAAATCCTTGATTAGTTGAATTGCGTGGAGCCAAATATTTCAACAGGCTTTGCAGTGAGGTCTTTGAAGCTAGGAAAAAGCTCCAGTACGTCGCAACTGATTATTCGTCTAGCATTAAACTGGTCATAATTTCGACACTGAGGCAGTAGTTAAAAAGAATATCATTTATTATTCAAATTGATAACTTAAAACATCCAAGCAAAAAGAGAGTTATCTTTACTGCTGATTTACACATAACAGACTTGACTTGAATCTTATAATCTTTAAAGAATAGTCCATAGACATTGTCAACAAATGGAGCCTTAAACTAATTGAGAGAAAAAGGAAGACACACAACAAACATACTTCATGCGAAAAAAGGAATGGTAGCCAAGCCAACGCATCTTGTCATTCAAATCACAATACAAAATGGTGTAAGGCAAATCCTATCTCCTCCAAGCAGAGAGCAGCTTTGAATGTAATTGAATGCTAACCCACTGTCTGTATACATGCTGTGTTTGTGTTCTTTTGATTTGTCATAATATTGCAAGCCCCTCTTAGCATTTATCATACAAACATGTGGTCAGAATGTACAAATATATTTTTAATTATAAATTAATCCAGTTTAAGTTAATTCGATGAGTAGATGAATATTTGAGTTCATAGGAGAGAAAATTAATTAAATGTCTCCCACTTAAGTAAGATCTCCTAAGGTCCATGGCGAACAAATATGTCGTAAGAAAGTGCATGTGACTAGGTTAAGTGTGAGGGGAAGAAACACAGATCTTATTCTTTTAACAGGAGGGTCTTCTTAAGAGGAAGCAATGCATGTTGTGCATGGTAGGCATGTGAGATAAGTAAGTGAGAAGTACACTTGATGCTTGGACGAGATTTAATTAATACTTTCATCAGTGTTTGGTACACATACTCCAGCCTTTAGTTGCACTTGGTTTTACACAAATGTGTCCTCTGTGATTTCTCTTAAACCCGCATCTTGCTATCACTATCGGGCTTTCAGCATTTAGGATTTTGTTTCACAGGATCCCCTCACCCTTCCTCCATTATCACATACATCTTACAGCCAGAAAGCCAAAAAAAAACATGGGAGGTCTTCATGAAAATGAACTGCATTGAGAACAAGAGCAGCTGATTTGATCTGCTGTCATGTTTGGATTATTTTTTCAATAACCTTAGTGACAGTCACCAGCCAATAATGTTTCATTGGAAGTATCCCTGAGGTGGTTTGGCCACATCTCTGGTTTCACTGATAAACAGTTCAAGGATGTTTCAGCTTTGCTCTGGACTTGTGTCAGCTTAATACATAAAACATATATACATATATATATATATATATATATATATATATATATACATACATATATATATATATATATATATAAAAAAAACAAGGGGTGTTGTAGCTTGAAAAAGACAAAGTCCAATAGATGTGTTGGGGAGATGAGAAGTAGCGCCTCTAGTTGTTGGGGATACTCTGCAGATATGTGAGGATGTGCTGGATCTTGACCAGGCGATCTTTGAGGCTGGTCATGGACAGGACAGAGAGCTGGTACCGTGGGTCGATAGGCAGGACAGCTAGGAGCCACCAGCAGCAGGCTGGGCCATTAGCAGTTGCCTAGAAGAGAAATAATATAAGTCCTTTGCTTTCACAACCAAAACATCTCACTCAAGACCCTTTCTTTTGTTTCTGTCAGATGCAGCTGCTCTGATGTTTCTGCACTCAATAATACTTTCACATTCAAGGGCACTCACAACTCTAGATAAAAAAACCTTACTCTTATCATCATTGTAACACCTTAGATAAATATAACCTGCTGAGTTTTGATAATTATTGTACATTTTCCTCTGTATGCTTAATTTATAAAATACTACATGGCTTGGCACCACCCCCACTGCTAGAGTTTATTAAGTACAGACCGACTCGGATCACAAGAGCTGTTGTAAACAGGGACTGTGAGGTTCCTTTAGAAAAACTGCCTTCAGCCATAATGCACTAACTATTAAAGGTAATGCATTATGGAACACACTACCCCAACTATAAGGGAACATCCCACTTTGGACACTTTTAAGAGCCAAGTAAAGGTATGGCTAAGAACTAACCAAAGGTGCAACCACCTCTAAATGTATGCTGTACCCTATTAGTTGTGTAATAATTGTGTATTCGTTTAACCTACTAACCCTACTAATGAATTATCCTGTTTTTCTTTTCTTTCTTTCTGTTTCTCCGTACTTAGATGGAAATTAGCCCCTGGGCAACAATCTGGCATTTTTACTTGTACTGCTGAACATGTTCATTAATGTGCATTGTCCTGAAATTAATAAATAGCTAAATGAAGCTGCTTCAGAGTGAAAGCCTTCCAGTAGGTGTGTTCAAGTCACATGATTGGTAAATGAGTAAAGTACTCATTTTGTATGGACAGTGTTTAACTGTGGCAGGGGGATAAACATAGAATACCAGTTGTAATCTGCTGGAGGAAGGCATGTTTTAAGTGCCAAACACTAATGAGGATCTGACGTGAATTATCGGCATTATGTTGGTGCAACATTTCACAATGGCCATTGACTAAAACAAATTAAATAACGCGTGCGTGCGTGTGTGTGTGTGTGTGACAGAGTAGGGGATTCTCTTCATGATGCTCTTCTGACGCAACAGGGCTGGTGAGTTTATATATGAAGCACAGCCATTAGCCCCTTAAGCCTATATTTTCAACAGACTCCACCCCGATGTAATCCCTCTTAGAGCTGCACTCACAACAACTGTGTTCAGGTATTAAAGCCTCTACGGTAGCTGAATCCATGGTGATGTGGGTTGTCCCCCGGAAGGGAAGGGTGATCCAATTAAAGATAAAGGATTTGCAGTATAAGATTATTTAAAACAAGCTTTAAAAAAAAAAAGTTTGTGCTTTCGTAGAACTCATACACAATGATAATAAGCCTGGTGTTCCAGATAATCTGCAAATCTTGTTTTTTAAGTAGTCGTGATGACCACTTGTGCTGTTCCTGTTCTTCACAGACTTTGCACCACCGATTCATCTCAGTTTACAATGACACTGCTCCTAAATGACTAAAACTACTAATACGCTTTATTCACATTGGTTACTATTCTGGGGAGACAACACCCTAACATAAACATAATGAAGCACAAGGAATCATTATGTAGTTTACTAATCAAAATCATCTCAAACATTGTGTTCTAACGTGTGGATTGTTTGTTGTTATTGTTTGTATAGCAATGTGTAATACAGTATTTCATGTGTTATTAGGAGATTATTCTCATTCAAAAAAAAATCTGTTAACAATAAAGTTCTTACATGAACTTATCTGCACAGGTGTAAGTTATGGAATAAGTCTTTACAGATGGAAGTAGTCGAGGGACACTGTGCTGGATGTTTACCTGGATGTCAGCTTCTCTTTCCGGCATTGGTCCAAAGTGCTGTAGGATCTGGTTGTGGAAGCGGACCTTGAGGTTATGGAACCAGTCGCGGGCCTGCTCATACACTGCATCATGCAGCTGTTGTAGTTCCTCTAACTCGTCACTGTCCTCCACCTAATAGAAAAGAATCAAGTCAAACCATCAATCACTTTTTAATTGTTTCGACTTTAATATACATTCCATTGAACGGAAATGGCAATGAATGATGACTCCATGTAAATAAGCCAATCTACTCAGACTGACACCCCACCCAAAATCAACCCCTGTACTGAATATGGGGTTTCATATTAAAAGGCAGACATTTTTGGCGCAGTGTGATTATGAAAGGCCAACACACTGTGGATAATAGCATTTAAATGTAACCACTGAGGTTCTCACCCTGGTATCCTCTAAGTGCTCAATGTCAGCAGTACTGTAACCATCCTTCATTCCTCTGGACAGGACCTGGAAGCGTTTTCCTCCAATCGTGTCAACTACTGACCGACCGTCAGAAAGGAAATGGACGCTCCTGATGGTTAACATGCAGCCATGGTCTGCAAATCTGTAGGGATGGACACAATATCGATTAGGAAAACTCAGTTTTGGCAGTATGTCCACGTGATCTTTAAAACATATTTTATTGAAGCGCATAACCGGATCTAACGGTCATGAACAGAATATCACAAAATATTGTCAGCAGTTAATTGCCTACTTCTCATCTCTAAAGATTCTTAACCTAACAAATGCCACCCTAAAAAGAACCATCCAGTAGGTTTTCATGCAAACAATTTTGTTTTGCTTGCATGTGTTTGTGCGTTGATGCTTACCCTTTCTGGGGATCGTTGATACACATCCCAAACTGCCGCGTGCCTGTTTCCATGCAGCGGCGAAGCATTAGGCGGTAACGTGGCTCGAAGACATGCAGGGGGCAAGGCACAGTGGGGTACGCCATGGTACACACAAAGATTGGCACATTCTTTGTCGGACTGCACAGAGAGAAGCAAGAGGAAGAGATACATTTTAATCCCTGTGAACCTTCTTAAATACAGATACATCTGATGATCAACACTGAAGTCAACCAGGGCCAGGGACAGAGATATGCTTACTCAGAGAGCTCGCTGGCCTCTTCTAGATGAGTTTTAGTCCTCTCTGCATGCTCCTGACTCAAATACTGTTTGATCAGCGTGTCCAACACAGTTGTTACAACGTACTTCCTTAATGCTAGATACTGGAAAGAGCAAAATATGAGTTAGTTATTACAAGAGGAACATATGTGTATTCAGCACAATACTAGCTAATTAAGAAGATTGGAATCCAGTTTCCAGGCCAGTCTCTCACCTCTTTCAGGCTCTCTTTACAGAGGGGACACTGTGGTGTATGGTCCAAGCAGCGTTCCAGACAGTTTTTACAGAAAGTGTGTCCACACGGTGTAGTCACGGGCTCATAGAACAACCTGTACCAATCACAGATACGCTACATTAAAGTCTTTATTGTGAATGTACAAGCGTAGCGTACTGTTAAGGATGTCGTGTTGATTTGATGGTAACTAGCGCCTGACCTTACCTCATGCATAGAGAGCATTCAAAGTCATTGGGGTCCATCATGTCTTCGGGAACACTTCTACAGGTTTTAACTTTGGCAGCCTGTTGTTTTAAGAATTTCCCTACACCTATAGGGTCAACCAGAGAGAAAAAGGCACATTAGTTTGTCTAACAGTATCCAATTAAGATTTATCGTATGCATCATTACCACAAATGTATATGTTGAGGTCCTATAAATGATATTGGGGTGACAAAATCAGCAAAAGCGAATGGTGGTGAACGGTGGGATTTTGTCCACTGACCTTGTTTTTTATGCTTGCTCCTGCCGCTGTCCACCACACAGGGTCCCAAGTCCGACACGGAGAGCTTCCTCTTCAGCATGCTCACCTTGTCCTCGTCCCCCAGCTGAGGAGCAGAGCACACTCTCTTCAGCCCCTCCTCACCAAAACCTAAGCCGTGCACTCGTAGAGAATGAGCTCGGCTCAGACCGGGCCGCTCCAGGCTTTCCCCGCGTTTCTAAAGAATGACACAAGACACAAGTGGGTAAGAGGATGCTGGTGGTTTCTTATGAACCTGAAGCAACAAAAGCATGAAGTCCATTCATTGTTAACTGTGCCTTATGACTGTTCAGGTCCCTAGTACCTCCTGGTTGTTGTCCAGGTGTTGATGTGCTGAGGCGGCGCGGGCCTGCTGCTGCTGTTGTCTTTGGACAGGGCTCTGAGGTTGAACCCGGCCGTCGGTCACCAGGGTTTTACTGCGCCGGTGAGGAGACGTGTTGTGGGTGGTTTCCCTCAGCCCGTCCTTCACGTTGTCATCAGCCGGGGACAGCAGGTCACACAGGATCTGTGTAGTTGAGTGTAGGATTTGTCAAGTTGAGTGGGTAAATAGAGACTTTTTGTGCACAAAAGATGGTATTGACAAAAGATTTAACTACACAATACTGTAAATCCAATTACATACGGTAGCTAAGACAGTGCAAACTCAGTCATGATGTTAATGTGAGGTGAAAAGAGAGAGAGAGAGAAGTTGCGAGCATGACTTCCATTTGAGCTCACTGTGTATGACTCAGTTAAATAGATCATCAACCTTTTTTCCGAAGTTTTTAGTTCAAGTATTAATACTCTTCTTTCAACTACTGTATAACCATATCCTCAGCATCGTTTCAAAACCTTGTCACCTCGCAGCAAGGACAACAAAGACGGAGGCTGTCATTTTCAATTGAACTAATTTGTTGTTGTCATTATATGGGTATTGGGAAGAACTTTGAAACCATAAGTGTAATTACAGGTTACACAAACGTGATTTGACACTCTATTGATTTGCGCTGTCTGGCTCCCAAACTGTCTAGGCTGGCCGGCATCTCTTGGATCAGAAAGATCAAGAATTCAAATATGGTGTCAATACAAGCAGCAAACCTTAACACCAGTTCAAGTGCAAAACTTTTTACTTGCACAGTGTTTGCAAATTATTATTTTGCATCACATAATGGTATGTATGTAGTATTGCATACAAAAGTCAACTGTGTGTCACTTATGTAACTGCAGCGCTGTGTTTTACCTTTTAAGTGATACTAATGTCATTTCAGACCGAGTCACAAGACCTGACCCAACAACAACTTGCACGTCAATTATATAGCCACCAAAAGTCCCAGGAACTTAAGGTTCCAGGAATGAAAGGTTCCTTTGGCCCGGTGTCTGAAGTCCCGGGGATGTTATGCATATCAGGCCGATGACGTATGGAGAAGCAGTAAAAGTATCTGCACTGAACGCCATTTTATGATAGGCTACTCTAATAAATGTTGAGTTTCGACAGAATCAGCGATTCAGAATCCACACATTATTTCTCTATCTATTTTAGCAGAGACCTGATTGTCTGGTGAAAAAAAAAGAAAAAGAGGAGATTTGTGAGATGAATAGTGGCGCTGGCAAGGTGGGCTGTGTGGCTGCTCTGGTCTGTTAACACGGGCACCAGACCGTTTATTTCTCTGTATATTTTAGCGGCCGAGCACGCTGCGGGGCTGCACCAAAGACTGTATACAAACGGCTGCTGTAATCTTAACATATTCGGTGAGAAAAAAAAAGGCAGACACAAGAGCAGCAGTCTAGAACTAGTTCCTGCGATGGAAACGCGGCTAAAGATGACCCCAAAAGAAAGAAAAGTGTTCATAAAACATGTCTTCCCAATTTCTTAGTGCAATTTTCAAATCGTAGTTAACCACAATATAAGGTTGTAGCGCTCTATGTTGTATGTGTTTTTGGGTATCTGTGATGTTAAAATGATCAATTTAGCCTATTGACTGCAAACAGTGAGAAATGCTCTAGATTTGACCAGAAAAAGGAACAATGTGTTTCTCGGACAAATTTGTATCCATCTGTTTGTGTATACATGTATATGTTTGTATTGACTGACTTAGATCAATATGGATGAACAGTGGGACCACAATAACCTACTGCATTTACACCAAACTTATATATGGTCATGTATCTGGCTTACATTGAGGAAGAGCGTTCACAATTTCTCTCCACATTCTTCTTCTGTCTTCGCTAACATGAATACAGCTTTGTGCCACCATGGCAACTGTTGAGCGTAAACCCTAGGGGGCCACATTATTCTGGTGAGCGCCAGTTGTGACATTTGAACCGGTGACACATTTGAAGGGCTTGCTGACTCACATATTTTCTGACCGAGAGAGAACGAAGGAAAAACGGCTTGGCTGTCTTATTGCAGAATTGGCGGGTTTGTAGTCATCACAGATACCAAATGTATGTGCACAAGAACAAGACTTTTCATAATGTGTCTCCCTTAAGTCAATGTAGTAGAAGCAGATGCTCAATATAAAAAAAAAGAACAGATGGCTTTGTGCATTTAAGATACAACCAGCTTTCAGTCAAGGAATTGCAAGGCTCATGCACCTAGATTTCTCAAAGCAAAGGTATCAGTGTTAGTTAAATCACTGGCTTACAGTTTATCCAGGGAAATCCAGTGGAACTCAACAGACTTGAGGAAAACGATCTAAAGTTTGGTCTTTTTCTTTTCTCACATTGCCAGCAGAACACTTTTAAATTATTTCTTTAAAATTCTCTCACCTTTTCCACTTGTCTTTTAGCACAGGGGAAGTCCTCATCTATAGCCAGGCAGTGGAGGAAGACTTGGAGAGACTCGTCCACTTCTCCCATTTCATGCAGCACCATAGCTTTCCTAAAGACAGCCTGACAGGACAGAAGGATAGAGATTATACCTTACATGGTTTACATTGGGTTATTACTCACTCCAAAGCTAAGTACACTTTAAATGCTGTGTAGACAAACACCAGACCATCTTTGAGCCTTCGATAACCTTTCTATTGCTGGCAATTGTTAAAGCCACTACGAGTAACATGGCACTTTGGCGTCCCCTTTGGACAAAAGCGGTAGTATTTTTACGACGCCAGCTGTCGTGAAGCTGTTTTCTAGCTGTGCCGGGCGTACGAGATTCAAATGATCAGGAAGCAATAGCGCATGTCCATGTTGAAAGTGTGAAGGCACTGGACTCTTTTCGGCTCCGTGAGAGTGGTTAGTGACACAGCATCAACTAATGCCAGTCATTGCTACACACACCTGATTGCAATGAGTTGAAGCAGTGTCACCTCTCAAGGAGCTGAAAGATTACGTGTCCTCACAGAAAGCGAATGAACGAGAGACGGCAGTTAGTATGGCTCACGATGAGGTAATGTGTTTATGTTGTTGTAAATAATGACTATTTCAGATGAATAATGGTCATCTGATGATGCTGGTGAGGCAAAGTAAACGTTGTTTTAGTAGGCTACCGCTCATTCATTTAGGAGTAAACACTGCAGTCTAGGTTCACTCCGTGAAATTGTGTATACGTTGCTTGGCAACGCCCTCCCGCCCGCCTATCACTCTCCTTTTTAGCTTTTCTTCATTGCATTTTATTTTTTTTCTTTGATGGTTCAGCCCTGTTATCAGTCATTATGACGACAAATAACTGTCTCAAACAAGGCTCCCGCTCCCCTTCCCTCACCTGGAGGGATAGGCTTCTCAAATCGTGTTCCTGCGCCACACTGAAATCTACGACCAATATGGATATGGGACCATAGAGCATGCACACGTGAACCGAAAATCGGACTGGGTGTACGACCAAACGCAGTATTAAAACTATATAAAAACTTATTTCTTTGCACTGATGGTCTCGTTTGCTGTTAAAGGTAATTTATGATTATGAGAGGAAACATGAGGCTGTTTAAAAGATATTTAAATGTTACTCGTAGCCGCTTTAATGCTTGGAATGCATTTTAGGAAAACACTGGATTTAAAATAATGCTTAGGTTATTTAGATTTAGTTAAATAGTTAAGACAGAACACACTGAACCAGTAAAACACAAATGAGGTGATTTATCAGCTTTTTCATTGTCTATGCAATTCAATAAATCAAATTGTATGAATGAAAGGAATTATGCAGGTGTATATGCATTATATACTTTGCCTAACAAATAAAGAACACCCTAGGCTTCAACCCAGACAGTTGGTGTCCTGTAGCTGATGTAATACTTAAGAATAGCTTTGACCTTAATCACTGCATTCTCAGTTGTGTGTTTAAAAAAAAACCTGTAGTCATGATACAATTTTGTACATTATTAGCCCTTATAGAAGGCCTTTCATACAACACTAAAATTAGCAGTCGGTTGTGAGGAATTGCCTAGTAAACAAACAAACAAACAGAATCACCACAAAGAGAGTATTCCCCTGCCTATGGTTCAGCAAATTCAACTGCCCAGACAATGACATACATCGAAAATTTACTTTTAATTTTTTTTTATTAAACAACAACAAAGTGAGCAAATGTATTACCATGATTATGTCAATTGGGGCGCCTGTGAACCGCCCTACATGTTACTTGTGACTATAATCCAATGACACAACAGACCAGGTACTCCTTGTCTGTGGCTCTGGGGGCAGAAGTCTTAAAATACACCTTTTCTTAGTAATCGCTGGCTGACCAATATACCAGATTGAACACATGCCAGGCTCTAGTAAGTAGGGCAGTAAGGCAGGTGTGTGAACAAGCATTTAACGGCCAGTTGCAATGCCACCATCCTTTCAGTACCAACACAATACCTGACATGAGGTGTAATCTTTTCTAAGGAATGATAAGTTTTTTGCACATTGAGTCACATTACTAAAGATCACATGAGATTTCCGATAGATAATTGAGTTTCAGAAGCATGGGATCATACATGATTACGGTGTTAGTGAGTGACCTACTTCAGCAGAACAACTGAACCCGGGACAAATGTGAGTGTCTTCCAAGGCCAGACGGTACTGTTTGAGAGCCATGTACGCCTCTGCTCGAGAGAGTCGTGCCACCCCTGTCCTCTCTGGATCTGAAGGAGAGAGACATGAGAAAATAAAGAAGGATGTTAAAGAGAGCATTTTCTTCAAATATTGTAAAACACAGCAGTTTAGTTCAACATATATATTGTTATTTTACTGAAGTGAGACACTACATAAGTAACATCATACATATTATGTATGTGCGCACCAGTCATATATTATTACATAAGACACATACACAATTATAACTGTGTCAATGAATTATCTGCAGAAAATGCAAAAGAAAAATAAGTTTCAAAAGAGCAACACGGGATCACTGGATGCCCGAGGGTAGATGTTTAGATAAGCGCTTATGTAGAAAATTGCTTTAAACCGGGTCAAACCAGCCGGACTTTGATGCGTGTCTATCTGTACAATTACAACACTGGTTCTTGGAGTACCCTATAGAGGCCAGAAGTTTGATGTTACAATTACCATCATGTGAGTAAACGTGTATCAAAACTAAAAGGCTGCGTTGGCATGTCCTGAACAGGACACTCAATAATGATTTGTTGAGAGCAAGACTCAACATTGCGGAGCAGCCCTGCAGCCATTAATGACCAATGAATTCTGTTGGACCATAACAATTCTGGCAAAGTTGAATAACTTTTAATTTTCCTCACTGCATGAGTTGCGATTTTTCAGCTAATTTTTGTGATGAATTGCAGGCGGCGCTAATGTGAACAGAAGCACAGGTAGTTTGTCAAGATATCATAACGTCAAATGAAGCAACCATGAAGACTTGGACACTTCTGCTTCTCAGGCGGTCGACAGTGCAGCTGTCCAAAGCAGGTGGTGTGTGACAGCATCACTCTGACAGCAAAATCACTCTCACTGCATCCTTAACCCAATGACACCAGTTGCCGTCTTTGCAGAAGGTGCCACAACAGTTATCCTTATATAGCCTTTTCCATACATGAATACTTCTATATTTATTTTTTTGATATTTGTGGGGGTATTTTCACCTATATTGAATACATTTTGTAAAGACAAGTTACGTTTGGAAAGCCCTGTGGCAGTCAATCTGTTCCTAAGCATATTGTAAGTTGCAAAAAGTACATTATCATACAATTTAAATATGGAGACAAGTAATTACAGTTTTACTGTTGTAAGGCCTTCCACTAGGGTCATGATTATTCAGGTTCTTAGAATTCAGTAGTTGGGGTAAGATATTCAACTAAATAACCTGCAGGCAATGTTTTTAGTTACATAAGCCAACCGGGTATCATAAAGGTTACTTGGCTGGCGTATATCGTTTGACCCAGATGCCATGGATATTTCCAAGAAGCACATAAACCAGGTGGCGGGGAGTTAAAAGAGGTGAAGGAGAATTTCCGCTGCCATTTTGTCAGATCACCCTTTTTTCAAGTTGTGGGAGTTAAGATGTGAATACACTATGGAATCCCAATCCCCACCTTATGCAAATAAAGGAAAATGGCAATTAATGGTCACAACCCCCTAACTGCAACAGCATAACTTAACGGGAAATAAAAAAATACTGAACCATGGTTCTTTCCTGCATGGTTAGAGGTTAGACTTAGAGGTTCTGATAAAATACACAATATAAGGTTAGTCTATCATTGCAGCCTACCCACAATGCATCATGCTTATTTATTTGCATTTAATTTTCATTTTAAGTTTCTTGATAACCACTGGAAGGCAGACCATGATAACCACAGCCAATTACAATTATTCAGAAACTGCTTAAGAAACATGCCGACAGTTTCCAACTAAAGGACATCCCTTGTTAACAGCCATCACAACACAAAGAACACAGATAACCTCCCCCTTTATAAGTTACAAAATCTGGTTCAATGTGTGTCATAACACCGGCCTTATGCAATTTGACCTAGTGCGCATGATCGGATTGTGGAATTTCATAAGCAGAACATGCCAAGCACAGTTAACTGCAAGGCTACACTTGCTATGAGCGAATTAGGTTAATAGTGCTATTAGGTCTCTTGGGACCCACTGACAGCAAGCAAACACCGTTTCTTTTATTTTACTTGTTTTACATGAAGTGCTCATCTGAGCGTTTGCAGCAGGACATGCTACACCACCGTGTAACACATATCCCCTCCTTTCTAAACATAGACTGATGTGACACCTGTGTTAGATTAATTTGACAACACTCACCACAATGGATAACATCAGTTGCTAACGTTACTGCTTCTTGGTAGCATTTTCTTCTGCACAGCTCGTCCACTTCACTTAGTGTTTTCGACTTTTGCAGCTCGTCGGGGAACCATTTATCTAATAGTCCACACATAACTACATTGGGTTTCTGCTCACCACTTAGAGGCTCGCTGCACAGTTTGCATTTGGAGAGAAGGTGTCGTTTTAAACACCTTTTACAATACGAATGTCCACAGGCTAAGGTCAAGGGTTCACCTAAAAAGTTATGACAGTTCGGACAGTCAAACAAATCGTCCTCAAAGTCCCGACTATGGCCCGAAAGATGCTCTGGCTCCGCCGCATTTCTCTTAAAGTTTCGGAGGATACAGTCCACGAAAGTGCTTAACTGTTCGGGTCTCACGGGCCCATACCGCATAGCCACCGAAAACCAGTCAATGGCTTCTTTGAGGCTGTTTTCCGATGCTAAAGCGTTGGCTTTCTGTAGTATAATTTGATGGTGGTCCTCCTCTTCAGAGACGTCGTCCGAGTCAGCACCGATGAAGAAGGCGCTTCTCTCCTCCGGGGCATCCTCTACATGAGGTTGAAGCGACGACATTGTAGCGTCCCCAAGAGACAAACAAGAACACCTTAGGTAAAAATCAGTTTTCTTCTGTAAACGTGGGAATACATTTCTAAAGCTACCGCGTTCCTTCCCAATCAAGTCACGTTCATACGGGTACCCGTTTGTTACATAAAAAAATATATCACGTGGACAGTGAACTCGTGCAGTGATTGGTTGGGACGTCTTCGTTATAAAACGTGCGTTCGAAAGTTTCATAACTACGGAAGGGACGTAAGTTCTGACCGTACGTCCATGGTCTGACCACAATTGACCTACAAAGGTCTGAGAAGGATAACATTCTACAGCCCTTATCGTCTGAGTCCGTCTCAGCTGCCATAAAATACCCATAAGGTTGCAACAATAACATTAAACATTAGCCTACAATATATAACAATGTAGGCCTTCATAAGGCTATACAGCTTGTTGGTTTATTTGTCAGAACACTGGAGTTTATTTCTGAAAGAGGTCCCAAATCTCACATAAAAAACCTCTGCATTACAGGTTGTGTAATCAGATTTTATGACACCATCTAATTTTCATTTGTATATATTGCATCTTCCCCTGACATGTTTAACACTTGAATTGCTACTTTTATTCACATGTTTCACTGCTACCTTAATGTTTTTATTTGCGGGAAATTTAACACTGAATCTGTTTGTGTCAATTCAACCAACAACAAGCATTATTATTATTATTATTATTATTATTATTATTATTATTATTATTATTATTATTATTATTATTATTATTATTATTATTATACTTTGTATTATTGTAAAAGTAGTAGTAGGCTATCTGTGATTATTTTAATATGCTTTGCATATGCTATCGTAATCTTCTGATATTGAATATTTGTGAAATTAAATATATGACCCCTATAGCCTATATTGCTTTAAGCCCTCACAAATGTCTCTTCAGAGCCTTTACCTAGGGGGCAAAGTGATGTTATGGACATGGAGCGTTGTAAAAGGTTGTTCACCAAAAATGATATCCAGGACCTTCCACGATCACAACCTGGGTGGACAACCTGGTCAACAAGATGCTGGAAAGCTACAGCGGCCGACATAGCAAATCAGAACCACTGTTTAAGTGAATAGGGGTGAATGGGGGTGGGCTAATGGGGAATTTTTTGAACTTATAGATATCATTATGAAACTTTGCCAGTTGATTACTGACATTAAAACAACAACTTTTTGTATTACAGTATTTTCCAAAATGTTTAAATAAATATGAAAAATCATCAATATCTTACTAATGATGCGTAAATTTGCATATCTGCAAAGCCCCAAAATCTAGATGTTGGAAGAAAACAAAGTCAATTTGTTTTTAAATTTTGTACTGTTAAACAAAAAAGTTGTTGTTTTAATGTCAGTAATCAACTTGCAAAGTTTCATAATGATAACTATAAGTTTAAAAAATTCCCTATTAGCCCACCCCCATTCACCACCATTCACTTAAACAGTGGTTCTGATTTGCTCTATCGGCCCGCTGTATCTTTCCAGCAGCTAGTTGACCAGGTTGTCCACCCAGGTTGGGATCCTGGAAGGTCCTGGATATCATTTCTGGTGAACAACCTTTTACAACGCTCCATGTCTGTTTTTTTTTTAAAAAGGGGTTTTGCCCCCTAGGTAAGAGTTGTTTTTGGAAGGATGATTGCTCAATTGCTTGTTTTGTTGTGAATTAAGGCAGATACGAGTTGATAGGTTCAACATTGTATTAGGCTATACAATACAGGATTGCACAATGAAATCCAGTTGTTTGCATCCTTTATGCTGCATCACACACAGAAAATGCATAAACAGGTATTTAAGTATTTAAATGAGTAATTTACAATAAAATAGGAAAAATGTATATAATTAGTATATGGAAGTAACTTGGAAAATCCCTTTTGTACTGTAGCTGAGGTTGTACATACAGTATTCAACTAGGTGTGAACCTGATGCAGCTGTGGAGGTACACTGCCTTCTAGTGGTTAAAGCGTTTAATCACTTCAATAAGAAGAATATAATTGTCTGTTTGAAAATGCAACACATTATTAAATGTTTCTTTAAGAAGTGCATCACATAAACATTTCATAAAAGTAGACAGACACAGGTTAAATATAGGTCATACAATTGCATATAATTGCATTTGGTGAAAATGCAGCAATTATGTAGCCTATTCTACAAAAACATGTGAAACATGAACAAACAAAAATACTTTGAATATCAGATCACTGTTTCTACCTAAGCCCTACTGATAAATGTTTTCTCACCATTTAAAAAAAACCTCTCCAGGTCAGAGATACGCAGTGGGGTGTTAATCTTTAGATCAACCCAAAACACGGAATAATCGTTTTTATTAATTTGAAGCTCTGGTATTAAAACCATCCCCATAATTTATTAACCTTGCTCAGGGAAATTGAGATTGAATTTGGACAATGGAGCTTAACTAATAAGAAGCAGCTCATCCCTAACAGTTCATTAGACAAGATTATTTACTATATTCCAGCTATATAGACAGCTGAAGGGTGCAGAGATACAGTATCTATTTGTGTCTGAGCAATGCTAATCATATTCCAAACAACCACCAGAGGACAGTGTTGAACTATAAACCAGACATTTGTGGTGAATGAGAATCCTGTTCAGCAACCCCTTGTGTTTGGTCTGAGACCATGTCAAGCATTGGCTGGACATTTTCTTTCGTGGTGCACCACACAAGTTACAGTAAATACGAAACCATTTGAAGAATGCCAGATAAACGTCTTGATCCCCAGTCAGAGAGGGTTGCACATGGTAGCACACTCCAGAGCTGAGATCCCTAATAAATATATATGTTTGTTCATTCCCCTCTCTGCCCTATGTCATCTCTGTCTCTCTGCACTTACAATAAAGCCAAATGTCCCCCCCCCCAAAAAAAAGAAAAGAAAAGAAAGAATGTTGTGCATACAACCATGAACATACACACTGCCATATCAGGACTGTGACACCACCACATCTGTGGGATTTGGATTTAGCCCTGTCACATCTGTTCGATCAGCGATTAGGTCATTAAAACAACTAGACTGTGTATTTGTAGGTGTATTTTTGCAGGCACATTTTGTTCATGCCTAAGCATATCCTAGTATAAACCTGTTTTCTTTTTTTTTACTCAATTCAAACTGTGACTTCCAGCCTTTGGAATTTTGAGATATGATGAGGAATGATATGAGGTCAACTTTACAAACATTGTGACTTAATTCTCTGTTGTTCATTTACAAGATGACTCTTAAAACATAGTAGTATCATGGTGACATACCATTTCTGTTGATTCTGCCATAATCAAACCACAAGCAATCCATCAGAGCGTTCCAGTCCGCATGGAGACATGTGACCCAGAGTTCCAAACCAAAACAACCCAGTAATTCTTACTGCCCACCTCTCAACAGGTATTCAAAATCCAAAGTAGTGGTGTGGATATGTTCTGGCTCAGGAGGGAAATAGTGGAAGATCCCCAGTTATAAATTAAATATAAAATAAGAATTCAAAACTCACACCTGGTATGGACTTCACACTTTTCTGTTGCAAACATAGTACGGACAAACTGGAAGAATAAATGTACACAGACATGCAAGCATGCACTTGCTATTAATTTATCAATGTGGGAAACCTTCAGCGTCTGATTCTCAAACAACGGTGCAGGAATGCAGCCCTGGTGCTGACTCTAGGATAGCCTTATCTGGCCCTGCATAATCTCCCGGAGGTGTTTGGCTTCTGAGAAAAAATACGTACACATGTACATGCAAAAACATACTAGCGTTGGGAGTCAGAAGGTGCTTGTGGGCACAGGGGGAAAATGAATAAATAAAAGAGAAACTGTATTCGCCTCTAGCGGTACAAACAAGGAGGGGTAGATCAATCTGTTGAATGTACTTTCCAAAAGCAAAGGCAAGAACATGCACATGTGTTATGCGTGTGAGTCTTTTGGAAGGTCTGGTTTATCTCTCAATTCCTGTGTTGCACTCAAGAGGAGAGTACATGAAGGTGCAATAGAAAAAAAAGAAGTGTGAGTATGCATTGTCTTGACTGTGAGCTCTCACAGTCAAGTCAACACTTGTCTCTGCTGTTCGACTGTACACAAATGGAAAGTCCCTGTCATCGGACATTTATAGATCATCATAATTCCAATGTTTGAGTAAGAGAAAAACGTGAACAGACCGAGTACAGAACCCGCGCATACTACTTGCACAGGAAAATTATTTTGCCTCCTGCAGACTGCTCGTTTTGTCAAGTGATTAAAAACACAAAGGGGTACATTAGCCCCCACTCTGACCCTTAGACCACCCTCTCTTTGACGCATGACCGCCTTTGAGTCTGCTGGGTGTAGCCCAGGACAGCTGTGGTACAACGGACAGCATTGTCTTCTGCTGTGCAAAACTGTTATGCAAGAGACAAGGCCAGTGAGATCACCATCTACCGAGATAGATGAGAGCAGATTCATTCCTCTCCAGGTTGTATTGGTGTGGAATGAACAACACACACAGAGAGGTGGACGTGGTGTTGAGGAGGTAAAACCAGGCTTAGAACAAACTGTAGTGTAAACAAATGGCTGAAAGATTATGAGGGAATTATAGAGCAAGATGAGGACAGAGGTGTAATCTCTCTCTTTCCACCCCTTATAACATAACTCTCAATACACATTTTATTTTCTTTTAATACATTTAATAGTGCACTTTGATTAACCTGTACAGAAATAATATTAATAAAAAAGATAAAACATTTCTGTAACACCAAGCTTAACATTTACAATAAAATAAAATGGTATGATACAAAACAAACATATATCTGAGGTATAAATATATTTGTTTTAAATTAACTGTCATTGACATGCGTTATTATTTGGCAGAGACGCAGTTAAAAATGCAAGCATTATACGACAGGAATAATGGCTTAGTGAATTAATCCGACAACTCAGCATGACAAAAGCGAGCCCTCAGATTGAAGCACGATTGTTATGAATTGAATGAATGTCAGCTTTGTTATGAGAACCTTGGTTCTCTCACTTATTTATTTTTTTCAACACTGACATGACAGCACGGAGAAAGAAGCTTACACAAAGATAGTTTTCCTTCCTTTAAAGTTGAACAAACATTAAATCTGCCCTCTCTACTTTACAGTAAAACCTGTAAAATCTCCACCTTTATAAAAGGACCATTTTTCTTTAGACCAACTTTTAGAGGACTATAGCCAGATGTTCCCAAGTCAGAACTGTGCATCGTTTCTTTATCCCGGTCCTCATGTACATCAAAATTAACTGTAATCTTTCTTTTTTATGAAAAAACAAACACAAAGTGTTTACAAGGGATTTAACTTTTCTTTAACTGACTGTGCTCTTTACAACCTCTGACTTTTTTTCTTTCCTGTTTTAAATAGTGACAAAAAGCTCAATATGGGAAAGGTACTTCTTTCATCTGCAATTTTGGTCCATTATTGTAAATCTGTTGGTTTTGAATTTTAGTTTCATTGGTGATCCTGTGAAATATGCAACATTCCCTCGTTCTGCACTTAGCCTCAGTCATTTTGATTCTTCTTGAGGGCATGAACGGACAATCTATTTATATGTTAGCACGTGAGGCTGTTTTTTATCGTTCCATATCCTTCTGTCTGTTTGGTGAGCCAGCCACCAATTCTCATCTTGTCTCTGCTGTCCTCTGCTGAAACACTAAAACCCTCTGTGCCATGGGCCACCTGTCACCTCACTCTACATCCTGTCTATTGTCTCCACTCGCTCTGCATATTACCAGCACATTCACATCTTTCTTCACCCATGGGTTCATCTATCAACTGCCTATAATATTATTGTCTATGATTCCTCCTCTGCTTTGCTGTAACAGGAAGAAAAAAAAGGGGGATAGAGGTAACACAAGACGGACACAAAGCATTACTGTGAACTGAATACTGTATGTACACGTTATGCTGCCACTGGAAAACCAGTGTGAGGAATATCTATTTGTTAACCGTTTGTTTTGATATGAACACTCATACACTCACACAGACATTCATTGACCCCCCCCCCCCTTGCTTCTCAGAAGCAATAGCACCCTTTTGGATAAAGTTGAAACCTTCCGTCCTGCATCAACATCATGTCCTTTGGCTCAGACAAATGTTTATGTGACACAAGTCTTCTTGGCAGCGCACTGAGAGCCCTAACGGGACAATTTTTATACAATAACATTAGTCTGTTGTGGCAAAATCAGAGCAAAAAGTCCTTCAATCCAGGATCCAGGAGTTGTCCTTTTAAATGTGAGCATGTAGAGGCTTGGACCCCATCGACCTCTGTGCTGGAATGGGTGGAATGAGTCATTTTGAGCCGTTGAGTCTGACGTTATGCTCAAATTGCATACACTGCCTTTCTCATTTGTCCATGGGCACGGTGAATGAGTCACGTATCCGCGCCACCTCAGCAGCAGTCAAGTGTCCATACAGTTTATTGTACCACTCAGGGAAACGACCCCTGAAAAACAAACAGAAACAAAGACACGGTGTTACTTTATTGTGCTAAAAAAAGAAAATTGACAATAAACCTAGTGTTTGATCTAATCCTCGATTTGTATTTTCTTCTCTCAGTTATATTCACACACCTGCAATCGATCCTGGAAATATGTGTCAATCTGGATTTGTTGGCTCCGCAGGGCTCGATGTAGTAGCGTGAGGTGAGGACATTGGCCCGAACCCCTACCACAGGTGCGCCCTCGTGCTCCACAGATACACACAGCAAGGCACACGCTCCCTTGGGCAGGTCTGTTACCCATGTTCTGGTAGAGAAAGACGGAAAGAGTTTGGATTAACTACCGACATTTAATAAAAGACTGAAACAACGAGTTTCTGCTAAAATGAGTTAATGCTTTGTGGACAAAAGAGCTGGATTCACCTAACATACTGTAAATCTATAAATGAATCAAATGTTAGTTGTTCACTTGTGTTTTTTTTAAAGGAGAAGTGATATGGCCCTTTTAGCTAACTTCCTGTCAGTGACTGCAGTTAGCAGTCCCCTCCCTCGTCCCTACGTCTCCACCACGTGAACGCTTAGCCGTCTCCGTCAGATACTAACAACAAGCGGGATACTCAACATTTTTTCTGGCAGTTACTGCAAAGCTGAATGAATATGTGTTATAAACTGCGCATACTGTTAAAGTGATTGCTGTATGAATATAGAGTGATTTAACATGTACATTAACAAACTAAATGTCACTTGTAATTCTCCTTTCACTATTGAGTTTTTTTCCAAATCAAAAGAATGAACTCATCAGTCTGAATTTTAGTTGTAACTTTTTTTTTTTCTGTTAACACATGTCCACACAGAACAACACTTTGATGAGAGCAAAAAGAAGGTGGGCGTGTCTCTACCTGAGCACCAGGTGGTCTCTGGTTGGATGAGGAGCCATGGTGTTCCTGACGTACTGGTAGACCTCCGTCCTCTCGTCCAGGGTCTCCACCACCCGGCTCTCCAGCAGGTCCTCGTCCCAGTGGCCCTGCTCCCGCAGCACTCGGGTCAAAACCTCCTCGGGGCCCGCCGGCATCTCCACGGTAACCTTCCACAGCCGCAGTGGAAAGCCGTCATGCACCTGATGAAAACAGACAGAAAAAAGGCCCAATGACTTTTAACACACAGTTTGACTTCTTCTTCATTTGATTTGATAGGGGAGAGAGAGCAGAGACATGACAGGAAACAAGGGGAGAGAAAGCAATTGGAAATGACATGCAACAAATATCTACATGCAAACCGTGGACATCAGCATCTTAACACCGGACATGCACTGATCCACTATTTTTCCCGATATCTGAATTCTGGATATCGGCTGATACCGATACTGTCCGACATCATAATTATTACACATTTCTTTGTTGGTGGGGATGTGATGCGTAAGCTTAGGAAGGCTTAAGCAACACAGCAATTCTAATTCTAATTTAAAAGAGCAACACATGTACAAAAATACATTTAGGTTTATCTGAACTGCTTTGAACGAGTTGAATACAGAAAAAATCTATTTTTTTTAATTGCTTAATTATTTTTAATATGTGCTTTATCACACAGCTATGGTCCTAAAATTACATTTTCTTTCATAAAAATAAATTACTTTTAAATAAGAGTTATACTGATATACCGATCTTGGATGGAATAGGTCCCATCCTTACTTAACACCTAAAGGGTACGGCTCAATTAATTTACACAGAATTCTTAACCGGGGATCAGAAAAAAAGCGAAGCCTGAAACTGATAGTAGTCCTGAGCGAAAAAAATTCCCTTAAAAAATAAAAGTTTCCGAGTTGTCATGGCAGTGAAGTGACGGATTAGATAAAGGTTTAGTCTGTCAGATGTTAAGTAAGGGGTTAACATGATGAATATGTATGACCTTTAAGTGTCTTATGCAAGTTTCTGGAAGTTTCCATTAGGCTATCTAATCTTATCTGTCATATTTGCAGAGGAATTGGAAAATCCGGCCACAATTTAACGCGCAACAGTCAGGCTTGTGTTTCAAAGTCTCCCCAATGCGCCGTTGGCCAAGTCAGCTGCTTCGTTCTGCCGTCAGAAATGATGAAGAACACGCACTCTGCTGCTGCGCCTTGTGACTCCCAAACTGGAGCAAAGAGATAACCTCATACAGAGCCCTTGTGCACTAGACACAGGAAATGTAGGCCTGGGATAATGGTGAGCTTGTATATGTCAGTGTGTGTGTGTGTGTGTGAAGCTGATGTCATTCTGGGATAGAGTCCAGCACTGGGATGGGAGTAAGAAGGCGAGGGGTCAGGCCACTTTCACACGGATGTGTTCCTATACAGGAAAACCCTAAATTACGTTTTTTCCACCAGATATTTCGAGAGGCAGGAGAGAATTTGGAAAGGGAGGACATGAAGAGGAAAAGGAGAAGACAGGAAACACAGATAGTTGAAAAAGGCAGAGTGCGCCTAAATACTTGCTTGTTTAAACACTACAGACAGACTGACTGATGATATATGTTCTCTCTCTTATTTCACATTTCATGAATTTCATTACTTTCTCTGTGTGGCATATGTGTCACTGTATTCACAAAATACATTTAAACATCAAATAAATAGGCTGGATAGATGATTTACATGGGAGAAAAGTAAGAGCAGTAGTGAGTAGCAAAACATTTAAATAAATACCTTCATATCCTTTACCAAATTTAGACACATTATCTTTAATCTGCCGAACTCTACCTGTAACTGTTTTTATTAGGCTACATTGTACTTTCACCCATTTCATTTTAATTGCAGCCATTCTACATCGCTGTCTCAATTGTTTTGTCTCTTCATCAGCTTGCTGTGTATTTGATGTTTTTGCATTGTACATTGTGTATATACAGTATGTATCGTAGTTTTTGCTTTGCATTTGTTTGACTCGACATCATTGCAACTGAGGTTCGCCACCCCTTAATTGATCTCTCGAGTAGAAATAAAGGTTAAATGAAAAAAATGAAAATGAGTTGATGATTAAACTCAACAGTCTGCTGCTTACCTTCCTATAGGCCAGCTCTGCGTGTTCGGGAGTGGAGCAGCTGTCGTAGCCTTTAAACTTGTCCTTGGCGTCTTTGAGCAGTGTGTCCAGGCTGTCCCTCATGAAGGCCCTGTATCCTCCCTGCTCCGCCCCTTCATTAGACAGGTCCTCCAGCCGCCCGGGCAACAGAGCCTGCTCCACATAAGAGTTCCTGCATCGGCTCATCTCCTCTGGGATCTGTAGGGGTTAAAGGGAAGGAGAGGGAAATGGTCAATGGACTTCACTTATACAGCTCTTTTCCCTACATTTTTTTCATTTGTTACATTGTTTTGTACACAACCGAGCAATTTCGGGCTCAGTGTCTTGCCCAGGGACACTTCGACATGTAGCGGGGACACAGGGTGATCAAACCACCGACCCTGCAACCCAGTGTACGACCGCCCTACCCGCTTCGCCACAGCCGCCTTAGGAAGACCGGGAGAGTCCATGCTAATTTCTCCATATGATTCACCCGAGGCCATTAGCAGCCAGGGTCCCTGGCTGCTAATGGCCCAGGGAGTATGAGGGTCACATGGGTTCGATTTGGTTTTTAATTCCTCATTTCAGAGAAACATAATTTAAAGTCTACACCAATATTGTTCCACACAACAGTAGTAGGACATATAAAGGAGTGCTTTGCATATTGTTTTTTAACTTTAACTCTTTCTATTCAAACCTCGCTGTGCAGATGGATTTATGGGCCGAGTTTGACTAGAAGGTAACACTTTACAATAAGGTACACAAAATTGTAGTAGCTACTACATACCTACTACATAGTTTTTTTTTTTTGCGCTACCTATGTGTTAGGTAGCACAAAAAAAAAAACCCTATGTGTTAGGTAGCACATAGGGTTTTTTTTTTGTGCTACCTATGTGTTAGGTAGCACAAAAAAAAACCCTATGTGTTACCTACTACATAGTTTTTTTTTTTTTGCGCTACCTATGTGTTAGGTAGCACAAAAAAAAAAACCCAATGTGTTAGGTAGCACATAGGGGGGTTTTTTTTTGTGCTACCTAACACATAGGTAGCACAAAAAAAAAAAACCCTATGTGCTACCTACTACATAGTTTTTTTTTTTTGCGCTACCTATGTGTTAGGTAGCACAAAAAAAAAAAAACCCTATGTGTTACCTACTACATAGTTTTTTTTTTTTTGCGCTACCTATGTGTTAGGTAGCACAAAAAAAAAACCCTATGTGTTACCTACTACATAGTTTTTTTTTTGCGCTACCTATGTGTTAGGTAGCACAAAAAAAAAACCCTATGTGTTACCTACTACATAGTTTTTTTTTTGTGCTACCTAACACATAGGTAGCACAAAAAAAAAAACCCTATGTGTTACCTACTACATAGTTTTTTTTTTTTGTGCTACCTATGTGTTAGGTAGCACAAAAAAAAAAAACTATGTAGTAGGTAACACATAGGGTTTTTTTTTTGTGCTACCTAACACATAGGTAGCACAAAAAAAAAACCCTATGTGCTACCTAACACATAGGGTTTTTTTTTTTTGTGCTACCTAACACATAGGTAGCGCAAAAAAAAAAAAACTATGTAGTAGGTATGTAGTAGCTACTACAATTTTGTGTACCTTATTGTAAAGTGTTACCGACTAGAAGGCTGTTTCCTTTACCTGCTAAAATATCTCTATGCTCACCTGAAAACTGAGTTTAAGTTTGAGACTACGTGCCAATGTGATTTTGTGACATCACAACTTAGTAGGCCAACCATGTTTCAATATGCAACGTACACAAGAAGTTGTGGATTCATAAACTTTTTTTTAAAAAAGGAAAAAAAATAACACTTTAACAAATTTACATATTCTGGATTTCAAGAAGGATTATACAGTATCAATAAGATCATTTGAAGAATAGTTTCACTAGTTAATTTAGAATATATGGATAAAAACCACACCAGACATGGTAATAATCAAAGCTGAGAATTTCTATGTTTTTTAAAAGCTCAGTCTCCTCTCCATGTTTTGTATTTATCAGGAATCTCCACCCTGAGTACATTAATTCCATTGTATGATTGGAAACTGTGTTATGAGTTATGTGTCCAAGGATGTTAAACAATTAAAAAAGGGATAGACAACACATCCTATCTTTATCTTGTTTCCATAGCTAATTATCATTCTTTCTCTCTCTATCTCCATCTTTTTTGTCGCTGCCATCTTTCAGGTTCAATTGATGACTAACAACATTAGTGTCTAAGAAAAGCTTTTTAATTTGATAATAAATGGCTTGTTGAAAAGAAGGAAAATTACAGTCAGTTATGCCATGTGTCATATTACTTAAATGAGGCTCCACAATCAAATAGAGATTTAGTTAAAGGAAAATTATTTGCGAGGTAATTGAGTTAAATTGTTGTGAGATGTGACCACGCCAGGAAGTTATCCCGCAATCGAATTAGACTTTCCACAGTAATGACCCACAGTATGCAGCCTTTTAGCATTGACTGTTGCATATCGGAGAGGACTGCACTGGGTAGGGCAACGTTTTAACTGAATGGCACTGTAATTGAATTGTATTTGTGTAGTTTGAGAATCATTTCCTGTTTACGTGGTTTGGTTTAAATGAACTAAGTCATGTTCTGCACGACCAAAAGACAAATGACAGCATGAATTGGATCATCGCGTTATGTGAAAGGGACAATGTTTGTTTACGGGACAAACATGGACACGTGAGGTGTTTGGTAAATGACATGGTACACGGTGAGCCAGAGGTGACATTCATTCTGTCAGGACAACAAAAACCCATCATGCAGTTTGCCAGATATGAACTTAAGCTTTTCCCTTGTCTTGCCAACTTGACTCAACTCTTGTGTTTTAAACTACTGACCCGGAAGAGTTTTCGGCACTCCTGGATCATGTGCGCCAGCCCGTGAGTGGCAGCCAGGTTCTCGTTCAGGTCTCTCTGGTCCGGCTTCCCCAGTGTCTGCTTTCTGTTCATCACCCTATAGACCGAGGGAGAATAAGAACAAGTAGACACAACAGCATCAGAAACAGCCTCCATCATCCAGACAGACAGTGAGACTGGGGGTGGGGGGGCGGAGGAAGCGCTTTGCACCTGCTGAACCCTCTGCTGCCAAATATGGAACAAACATATGCGCTGCTTAATGAGGTAAAGATGTTTATGTAACCTTTCTTTTTCCTTTGTCTATCTCCCTTCCTCCCTTTTTTCCAAACCATGCTCTCTTCCTTTTTCTCCCCCCACTCCTCTTTTGTTTCTTTAGCATGACCCTTTTCCTGTTGTTGAGAATGTACAGCATATTGCATGTTGCATAAGCTGCTCATAACAATAACTGTGTCAGCAACCGGAATCCAAATAAAGGCAATGTTATAATTAAAAAATACAGCTTTTCCAATAAATAAATACAAAATATTCTAAATACAACAGAGGTATTAGTGCCACATAGGGAAGAAATAATAAATTAGACAAGGAGGATTTTTAATTTAAAAAACAATTATAATAAATAAAAGAAAGGTAATTATTGTGTTGGATACTTGTTATCCCAATATAAATCAAAATCAATGATATCATCAGGATTTTTTTTTGCCATAGTGGAGCGAGCCCTTGTGTAGAGGGGACATGCACCTGGGTGAGGAGCTCTCCTTGCGGCGCAGTGTGTTGAGGTGGAAGAGGGATGGGGCCAGACACACAGCCAGGTTGGTGGGGGTCATCTGGTTCTCTCCTACGCTGGCCGTCACATCACTCAGCAGACACAGCAGAGTCCTCAGAGCCTCGCGGTTCTCGTCGGGCAGCAGCAGCACGGCAGCGCGCACCGCCTGCAGACGCAGCTCTTTGGGCATGTCTGCAGAGGAAGAGAGGGGGATGAGAAAGACTAATAACCACTCTCGTTCTTCAATATGTCATCTTTCTTTTTGTGTCCGCAGGATAACTAAGGGAAAGTTTGTGTAGGGCGCCTGCCAGCAATGAGCTATGACTGGATCCGTGTTGCATAAGCCTAGAGTACTTACATAAACAATTCCTATTGTAGCAATCGTGAACTGAAGATGTCCTTGTTAACAATGAGGAGTAAAACATCTCTGTTTTTTTTTACGGTTTCCAGCAAAAGTCTGCAGCCCCTCAGGCAATCCCTCTACACATGTGTGTATGTGAGGTAAAAGGCATTTGGTATGACTCTACAAGATTGAATTCACACTCGTGTCAGTGCTCTTACACTGATAGATCTGGAGGAAGGTCTCAGACAGTTTGCTAGTGAGCAGGGGTTCTGGCAGATCTCTAAAGTACTGCTTGAGCATGTCGGCGACGTCGTACGCCGACTGCCCCTCGTAGTTGACTCCACCGCCGTCCGCGCCGCTCGCCTCGTTCATCTGACGCAGAGCTTGGATACGTGACTTCACTCCTGATTTCCTGAAGAGACCCACCTGGAAACAAGAGGGAAAGAGTGAGGTCATGTGCACATGCACAGAAACCTGATAAGGGCCAGCTTTGAACAATAATTGCTTTGCTGGTCTCAGAGTACACTTGCTTGATCCTATCATTTAAGTTGCATCAAAAATGATTAACGTGCCCAGACCACATACCAAAAGATGTCTATTTTAAAGCTGCAGGCTGTTACCATTGCAAATAAATGTTTGATCCCCCCAAATCTAAAGCTTACAGTCAACATGGTTACATCATCACAGCATTCTGAATTTACAAGAAACTCTGTGACAGCCAGTAGACATTCTTGTACCGCATGTTGTGAAGGACCCTATCAGTGGCCTTATAGGGCTGTGTGAAATCGCACTGTTGGGGAGGAAAAAGAGAAAAAGAACCGTTGGCTTGTCCAGCCTGAATGTTTTACGTCAGTTTTCACCACTTCCAAACAGAGGCGCCTTGTCCTGCTTTAAAAAGAAACCCACCACTGGCTTTTCTGTTTTGCCCTCCATTAAAAGCTAGTTTCCCCATACTGCCTCTTTTTTCTTCTTCATGGATGTACACACACACGGTCCAAGAAACATTCTTATTATGTCTCTGGATTAAACAGACAGGCACAGGTGACTTAACAGTTGCACACTCTGACCCTCTTGGGGCCTCCAAGTGCCAGAGAATGTGAAAAAGCACGAAGAGAAAAAAAGGACGAAAGATAGAAAGGGTACACACACAGACTTTTTTTTTTTTGGAATTCACTGCTACATCTTATGTAACATAAGACGTAGCAGTTAAACAATCCATGATAGTTAAACAATCATGGATGAATATTTGACTGAATGCAGATGTCCTCAAATTGAGGTGTTATATAACTCCGGCACCTTAAAATACAACCTTTTTTTCTCTCTCTGGCATGGAATCTCAAAACAGTACTTAAAGCTAAATAACAGTTTGGGATTGTGACTTTACATATACCCCACAATTACGGCAAATGCTGGGTATTATGTATACATCTGTCCATACATGAGTATTTATTTGTGTACTTCATGTTACCTGGTCGAGGCACTGATTGCGTAGATAGCGCATGGCCTGCTGGATTCCCTGAGGGAGGGGTTGTCCTGTCCGCTGGACGATGACTTGTAGCGGCACACCGAACACATTCCTGTCTTTGTAGTCGCGCACCTTGATCCGCTTCATGAATTTTGGCACGGCCCTGCAACATTCACACACGATAAAGTAAACTCATCAGTATCTGCTATTGAAGTGGAATTTAATATGGATTAAGCAAAGTCAACTTTGAGTCTCACTAGTTGTTACTCTGTGTGTGTGTGTGTGTGTGTGTGTGTGTGTGTGTGTGTGTGTGTGTGTGTGTGTGTGTGTGTGTGTGTGTGTGTGTGTACACCAGGTCTATAACCACAAACCCAGAGTTGAATGCAACCCCCGACCACACAAGAATGTGCCCACGGATTTATGGCTCTCCATCTGCCTGGGTACGAGTGTCTTTAGCAGAGAGACGCAATGTGTGACTCAGGACAAGCTAGTCTTTGTACGAGCAGGCGTTCACAAGACTCAGTTTGGAGCATATTATGATCCCAAAGCGGAATTCTGAATATGTGTGGGCCTCCAGCGGCCAACAAGTGGCCTCTGTCATAAGACGAGCTAGGGCCATTACGCTTTCTATTCCTGGCCAAGGAAGGTAGAGGAAACATGGAGGAGGTGGAAAAACACAACACAATTATGGAATTTTTAACTTACGCATTCACTTTCTATGTTGGACTTTGTAAAAGTAGGAAAAAAAACTTACTTCAGATGTTGTAAAAAATTTTGTTTTTCAGTTTAGAAATTCGCATTAAATCGCCTATCAGGATATTCCCTCCCCCAGTATTTCACTTTACCCCCCAAAATACAGGAAGTAAGTGACTCCGAAATACAATAACAAGGAGGGATATTAGATGCCAGAGGAGAGCTCTGAGCAGCATGTTAAGTGAGGTCACAACCAATAGTCTTTAAAAAGAGAGGGTATTGGTGCGGGAGGGGGTAATTGTCGAGGACCAATCTTTCCAGCCTGCAGCTCTTGTAACACCATGCGTGTGAACTGCCGTGATTGCCCCGTTGAGAAAAAGACAATGTACACCCTTTCCCAGCAATTACGGGCCTGGGAAAAGAATGTGAAACCCAACCTCTGTGGACAGCCGTCACCGCGCTACACAACAACCTGCAGATGGAAGGGTATTGGGAGACGGCTGGGATGGACGGGTAGCAGTAGTTGGATGGAATAAATGGCTAAATAGGATCAATTCAAAAGTGCATCACTTACGAGGAACAATAAGCCGTTTTGCACAAGCTTTACACAAGTGTGTATGTGTTGAACAATACGCATAAAAAAACAATCTGATTCTCCTTAATACATGCACTCTCTGCATGTCCCTCCCGATCACTCACCAGCTAAAGCCGTGTTTGTTTGTCGGGGTGTGTTTCTCCAGCAGAGCGGTGAGCTGCAGCAGCGAGAGCTTCTGGAGCAGATTCATCTGGAGCACAGACTGGCAGCTGATCTGCAGCTGGGCCGAGGCCACACTGGGCCTGTGGGAGTTCTGGAAGCTCGGCCAACGCAGTTTCTGAGGTCTGAAAGAGAAGGAGAAAGAAGAGAGCACAAATTGAGACATGGGAAAAAGGTTGATTTAAGGAGGAAAAGACAAAAAGAGCAGTCTTTGGATCTGCCCCATGCTTTTTTGTGTACACATACACTCTGAAAATAACGTGACACAGTATTTGTAGTTTTTCTTGTGTGTGCCAAGTTATCAGTTAAGGGATTACAGGGATTTATGTACACATCCATCAAGGGATCTATCAAAGACCAAAGACCCCCCCCCCCTCCTCCACCTCCAAAATGCAATTCTGCCTGAGGATTCCCGAAGGAACAGCAACGGTCCCCACGGAGACCGAGCAGCATTCCAGAGGATCCAGCTCCATTACGTAAAGAGACGTAATGTTGGTACCTCGGTGTTTGTCCTAATACTATTGTGTATTTCATGCAATAAGGTAACGCTAGCCAGTAGACTTTAAAGAAAGAGGCTAAAATCATGAGCTGGATTGGAAGCGGTAGAGAAGAAATGGTCTTTACAATAACATTGGAGGTCTTTGGATTACCCAGAATACCAGTGACCCCGTTTCTGAAGCGAGATTGTTGCTGCTGACATTTCTTCCATATTATCCTTCATTTCTATTAGCACCACTGATTAATTCACCTCCATTGTATTCTAGTAAACATGTCTATGTTTGTTCCCTCATCATTTGTGTGAAACAACCTGATTCTGGCAAAGGCTTGTTGTCAAAATCAATGTTTGCCTGGGCTCTGTAAACTGCAGTGTTTCCCGCACGTTCACACAGCAGTGGCCTAGGTATTTTCAGGAACTTTGAAAAATGAATCCATACTGTTAGATCCGATGTTGTTCTTTATTGCCATATAAAATCCGTTTTCATTGCGTATTTTAGTTAGGGATTTATGCTAATCGCCTGTAAACATGTGGCATTAGCATAAATGCAGGGAAAAAGCCTACGGACTTTTTAAAAGAGCATGAATAGTTTCTATTATGTATAACTTATATTTATTTTAGAATTTTCTCATCACTTTTTCACTCCCAAGACTAAGAAGAAGTGTTTTACAGTTTTTACCTAATGCTTAAACACTAATAGTGGTTGCTATGCCCAAAGCATCACAACCTCTAACTTTGGTGACCATGCCCTAAACACAAGCACCACCCCTATAAACACAAGAAGTGCTTTGCACTGTGTTTGAAATTCTCCAACACACTTCTTGCAAAACACTACACACTGTTTTTCACATAAGACACATTGTTCAAAAATGAAATCTCCTGCAATCATTGGGAAAACACATCTATTTAAAATACAAAACACAACTAAAATTGGAAAAGCACACAGACTCACACACATGAAAAATAAAAAAATAAAGCTAATATAATACCAATCAGTGTGAGCCTTAGCATTACACATAGACCTCAGGTGAGCTCAGCTGCTTTGTGAGACAGTAAGAGTCAGGGGAAGAGGACAAGAGAGAGCGGCAGGAGTACGAGGACAAAGAAGGCAACAGACAGAGACAGGGTCACTATAGTGGACAATGTTATAGATCATGGCCTAACAATATGGGAGGCTGGTCTGATACGGCATGCAAGGCGATATTTCCCCCGTTGCTTGGCATGGGAGGACATTGCCTGTGACATGGATGAGCTGATGTGGCCAGATGCCAACAGGAGACAGGATCCATAGCCTAAATGTCTTCCAATCATTCCCCTACAACACCATGTTTCGTAGAACATTCTAGTTGTACCATTTCTTGTGTGTCTTTGTGTTTTTTTTTTACTTTTGCAAAAACCTGAAATGGCAAAATAAAATAAAAAATCTGAAGCGTTTACATTTTGTTTTCATGTGTCTAGATCAACTGTAGTGGATCAATCTTTCACAAAAAAATCAGTATGAGACTTTTAAAGTCAAAAATCATCCAAAGTACTGAATACAGCTGTGTTTTGCATAAAGCACATCTGTGTGTTGTTGCAGCTAGGAAAGATTAATTCAAAAGTACATGTGTGTATTGTTTTGATGCTAAAAACAGTTTTTGAAATGGGATTGTTAGGTTTTGTTTCAAGAGTTTCATTTTGCCGTATAAGTTAGAAGTTTATCTCCATGTGCTTTGTCTCATTCGGCCTGTGTGTTAAGTTTTGACACAGTGGGCCAAAGTCTGCAACATGTGTGTAAGCATTCGGCAAAAACTGTAAGCAATAACAAGCTTAATCAATGTGCCTTTTTGTGTCATATCAATAAATAATTGTGAGATATTTTTTGGCCTTTTTTACTGTCTAATTGATAATTTCCTACATTCAAACGACATCACTGCAGCACACATATTCTGATAGTCCAGGTTGTGACCCAAATAAATGATAGCTTGACAGCTATGCATTATAGGGGTGATGAATGCAATCTTAATAAGAGAATAAATCCAGGCGAACCAAAACATCTCAAAAATGGCTTAGGGCTCAGAGGTTAAAAGGCTGGTACAAGCTATTAAGGGATGCACTGTGCACACTGTATATATACACATAAAAATATATATTACATTTGCAGATGAGTCTAAAAAGCTGGGTGAAAAAGAAAGGCAGACGGGGACAATGGAGGAGCTGAGGTTAGTAAAGCAAATTAGGGAAGCAAACTTTCAAGCTAATGAGAATTTTCTTTTGGATTTGAATGCATAATGCTAGGTGATATTATTTGAACATTACAAATACATGTATAGTAATGCATTTCTTACTTGTTGTTTAAGTGCTCAAGTTTATTACAGAAAATACAGGTAGACCAAGTAAGGGAGGAAAGAGGAGTGACAGAGAAGCAATGAGAACAAGAGAGAGAGGGTGCAGTGGTAGATCCTGAGAGGTGTTTTGCCCATGATTGCAGGAGATTTCATTTTTGAATAATGTGTCTTATGTAAAAAACTGTGTGTAGTGTTTTGAAAGAAGTGTGTTGGAGAATTTCAAACACAGTGCAAAACACTTATTGTGTTTGTAGGGTTGGTGCTTTTGTTTAGGGCATGGTTACAAAAGTTAGAGGTTGTGATGCTTTGGGCATAGCAACCACTTTTAGTGTTTAAGCATTAGGCAAAAATCTGTAAATAAATTGTGCAAATTATTTTTGCGTTGTGGCATTTTTCATTTAAAATTAATTGCTATACAAAAATGTCAAAATCTGTAAATGAAGACACAAAAGGCAAAGTTACAACACCAATAATCCTATCTACAGTAATACACAGGACGGTGTGAATAGGATTTAAGTGCATATTCTCCTCTCAAAGTGCACCAGATTCATGGATTCCAATGTACAGTACAACAAAAAAAATTACAAAAAAAATTTGGGCCCCCCTAGAGGGTTCGGGGACCACAGCACCGCTGCTGAAAAAAATCTTGCGGGAAACACTGAACTGGTGTGTAAACAAACAAAGGGTATGTAAAGAAAGGTGGGGCCCTAGCTAGCAACATGCCCATTAACAGATCCTATAGGCTGTGTAGCCTACTATAAACACTGGAGGTGATTTTCTAGGAGAATATTCACTGATTTGACTCTGATTTGAATTTTGACTACACCTTTAATAATAAAACAGTTCAGATTTTCCCTCCACTGACCTGCTGGTTCTGGTTAGAGACGCGCCGACGCCCGAATCTCGCCTCTCTCTCATCCCCTCCTCTCCCTCTCCCAGGGGGTTGCCCGTGCTGTCTTGATCACTGCCGTTCTCCGTCTCCTCCAGCCTGTTCTGCAGGGGGGAGGAGGGACACGGGGAGGCCGAGTCCAGCGCAGAGTCCGAGTCCCCATCTTCCTCTTCCTCCTCCTCTTCCTCCTCCTCCTGTTTAGCCACGGCCTCTGACCAGGCGTTGACAAAGCGCTGCAGGCCGCTGACGTGTTGCAGCACTTGCTCCAGCTTGCGTTGGTCCCCCTCCTCCTCCTCCTCCTCCTCCCCCTCTTCCTCTCTCTCGGCGTAGGGAACGTTGTCGTAGAAACTGAGCCGGCTGTCCATGGAGCCCGAGGAGCTGCGGTGCTGCCGTCTGCTCTGGCGCCCCCTGAGGGTCGCCTGAGAGGAGTTCCCGTTCCCGTTGTTGTTGTTGCGCGTGCTCCCGTCCTGCAGCGCTTTGGGGAAGGTCCCGGGCTTGTGACCTTCGGGTAAATAAAAGAAGATCGTGCCCTCCTCCTCCTCTTCCCCCTCCTCTTCCTCCTCCTCTTCTTCTTCTTCCCGCGCTTGTCTGCTGTTGTCTGGAATGCTGCGGTTGTTCCTGTGGTTCTTTTCGTTAACCGTCATCCCGTTGGTGGCCTGGCAGGGGACGGGCGGGGCAGATTTGGGCGCGGGGGCCGTGTCGGGCTGTCGATCGCCTGAGGCTTGCTGTTGGAGAACGCTGAAGGGATCAAACCCCTCCAGATACATGCCTCCTCTCTTGGTAGAGCCCGCGGCGATGCTGTGGCTGCGAGCGCGAGTCACCGGGCTGGGCGTGCTGACCGCGCTGCCACTGCTGGCCTCGGACTGGCTGCTGCCCGAGCTCCCGGTGCTGCCGTTGCTGGTCTGAGTGGAGTAGGACACGGAGCGGTTGCGGTTGAGTGTCATGGTCTGGGTGGGATTGCGGTGGTGGTGATTGAGGTTCTGGTTGAGGTTGATGCTGGAGATGTCCACACAGTTGAGGCTGCGCAGCTTGTCGTCGTCCAGACCCTCCTTGATGACGGGCCCACTGATCTCTATCTTCCCTCCGCTAGCGCTGCCCTTCTTCTTCCTCTTGGACGTGGTGCCGCTGCGTAGCCGCAGACTCTCCATCCTCTTGAGGAAGCTCTTAGCCCGCGAGCGTGTGCTTTTGCCACTGCCGCCGCCTCTGTCCAGGCTTCCACCTCCTCCCAGTCCCACCATCCCTGTATTCACATCAAAGGTGAACTGTCCCAGTGTCTCCAGGGGCGAGGGAGGCATGCCGTCAGAGAGAGAGTCCTCGTTCAGGGGGCATTCCGAGCCGCCCGTGCCCGAGCTGGAACACATGCTAGCTACGGAGCTGGCACGAGTGGCACCAGCGGCGGGCGCGGCGCAGTCGTTTGTCCGAGCGGCACCGCGGCTCTTCTCTTCTTCTTGGCGGCCCACACTCCCACTGCTGTGGAGGGAGCCCACCTCAGGCTGCTCACTGAGGTCGGTCAGCACGCTCTCTGAGCTGGTGCCTTCACGCAGCACCTCACGCTGGCCTTTCTGGGAGACTTGCTCCTTAGGAAACGCCAGCGCTGCAGCGTCCGCGGGCAGCGAGGAAAAAACCTCCATCTCCTCCATGCGGGACCAGCGCTTGCTGTCCCTCTGGAAGGTCCAGCGGCCACTGATGGCACAGGGCTCGTCCTCATCGGAGTCCTCACTCTGGAGAAAGGGAGGAGAAGGAGGGGAAAAAAGGGAGATGGAAAAGAAAGAAAGAGCAAGAGGAGATGGAAAAAAGGGGGCAAGGGAAAAAGGAACAGTTAGAGGACATTATGCACTGCTACTTTTCCCATTTCTTCTCCAACATTCCTCACCTTGGTCCAGGAAACTTTGTGGAGTTATGGACTGCATTTTATAATTGTCACACTTGTACATTGCCAATGGACCATTCACATTCAGTTGTTAGAGTGACGTTACTGTATCAGGTCTCATCTGCTTGACATCGTGTAATACTATCTGCTTGTTGTTATCTAGTGTTTTGCCCATTTGATATTAGTTATAATTGCTTTTTTATTGTAATTACTTAATTTGTTTGGTTTGCACTGTCTGTATTGCCTTTACTGAATAAATGACTGGGTCTAACCATATGCAGTATCCTGGTTTACTGTGGCTATCAAATGCCTTCAAAATGTATAAAGATTATTTAATAAGGAATTCATCTTGGGGGATATATGACATGCCAATCAAGTAACAAAACAATGGTTTAGCATAGTGGTTAAGCATGGAATGACATCCATGGTCGGCCAGTAAACATGAGTCACTACCTGACTGTTTGAACTATGCATTCACATGACAAAGGTGGCCAGTGGTGAGTCACATCTAGTGCAAATGCACCTTCACGAGATGCACACACCTCCCCCAGTTTGGTTAATATATCTAAGGCCCTTAAGAGAGTTCAGGAAATTCCATTATGACTCCCATAGCTCACAATGCAGCCGGCCAGACTGGGGTCATAGCCCCCTACAGTCTTTATCCCCTCTGTCTGTACATACACACACACACACACACACACACACACACACACAGAGTGTGAGAAGACAGCATCACTGACACACTGCTTGTCAGTCCTTATTCTTTATCCATGACGGAGATATTGACAGTCTTTCATTGACACACACACACACGCACACACACACACACGCACACACACACACACACACACACACACACACACACACACACACACACACACACACACACACACACACACACACACACACACACACACACACACACACACACACACACACACACACACACACACAAAAACTGGGAAAGTTCAAAGGAAACTTTTTCACAAATCCCAATCAAAGTGGAGGACCCCAGCTCATAAAACCAAACCACATGCCACAGTTAAAATTAAACACCTTCTCCTCCTTGCCTTTCCTAAGCCTTATCTATATCTGAACTCAAAAAACGTTGTTGTATGTGTCAAAACAAAACGTTTAGAAAGCAACTGACTTAAGCAGTGCCAGTACATTGGTGCTTTGAATGCACAAATTCCAGTAGAAAAATTATCAAAACCACAAAATCTATGTTCCACTAGTCGGGTGTCACAGTTTTCCATTTTCACTGCTTAAATCGGCTCCACATACAGAAGGCATCATTACTTAAATGTGTTACAGTGGAAATTGAAATTAAGTAATTTAAGATAAAAATTAACAAAGCGTGTGTTATATACATGCCAAGTATACATGACTTGGTTTGGGATGTGAGATAACTGCACGCTATTCAGTGTGCATAGAGATTGGCGATTGCCCAATAGAGCGTCAATCATTTGTCAACATTCTGGAGATATACCAACATTCATAAAGCCATGAAGCACTGACTGCAATGGTGAACACTTTAAATATTCCAAGGAGTCTGTAACAATTTGTTTTATGATGGCAATTAGACAGATTGAAATACTTAACTGGGGGAAACCTTTTTAAAAGGGTGATGGAGATTTAAGACAGAGGGAATGTTAAGACATAAGGAGATCAATGCATTCCAAAGCTGTCGAAGGAGGGGGTTGTCATCACAAAGATGGCAAATAACCTCTATGACTCTTCTCCTCTTCACTGAAATGAAAGCTGCCACAAAAAGGGTCATCCTAATGAATACCACCACACACAGGACAAGGATGTTACTATGCAGCACTTATAGGCCATTAAGGAATTAAGGTCAATGTGTACCAAAATGAACAGTTCTTGTTGCTGAGTGACAGCGTAAGTGTGTCTAGACCTTTCTAGGTTGTTGAAACACCCATGGTCTAAAACGGATAGATTCTCAGAACTGCCCTCATTTCTTTGAGGAGCATTAACACTTCCCAGAACGGCTGTTTCCTTGAAAGTGAAATCTAAGAATGTGGTGTTGGAGGACGTTTTGCTTAAAAGCTACTTAAAAACCAACAATTTTGTGGAATTGCTACGAAAGCGGCATATTAATTCCTTTTGTGGTGAGACAGATTTATGTGGAAGTATTTTGGTAAGGAAGGGGTGGGGGCGGGGGGAGGTGGACCTTGAGTAGGGGGAGGTCCCGGTGAACGCAAACCCCTTCATTTAGACATTAAAGCTATCCTCCTTCCCCTTGGGGGTCTCACAGCCCACTTGATATAGAAATAAACCCCAAACAGGTGCCTTCTCATTAAAAAAGATGAGAGAAAACTCAGCTTCGCCCTGTGGTCGAGAATTGACTGACTGGTTGACGTCAGGAAATGCAATTGTGGTTGAGGAGATGTGCAAAGAGGCTTTTCCAGAAAAGGAGTGGAGTTAAAGTGTTTGCATGTGCACTTACCCTTTTTCTTTGTGGCGATATCTCCAGTCTCATAAGAGCACACTTGTTGAGGGTGTTCAGTCTCCTGAAAACAAATGAACATACACACACACACATGCCAAATTGGTTACATTTAAAATGTGCTTTACGATATTTCCCCCCTTGATTTTAACCTAAAACATAAACCTCTTATCACCAAGAGGATGTGTGTGAGATGGAAAAAAGGATGACACAGGATGGAAAAAATACAGAAGAGAGGAAGAGAAATACAAAAAAGGGGGAGCTTGGATGCACCCAGGGCCGGCTAATGAGCTGCTGAAGGATAATCCCCACATGAGCGGCAAGAGAAAGAGAGGGAGACGGAAAAGGAGGGAGCTAGGAGAATGAAATCTGCCGGAGTGGCGACGACAACTTGGGGAGGGGGCAGAAAGCTTATCCCCCCCCCCTCCTAGCCACCTGGAGAAGGGGAGCAAGGGTGGTGCTGGTGGGGTCCGCCCTCTAGAGAGCTCTTAAAGCAGATCGAGTAACAATGGAGAGATGAAGGGATGGGAACTGAAGGATGGTTGAGTTTGGAAGGAGGAGGGGATGGGGCGCTAAGAAAGGGAGGCATTGAGATGATAGCTTCCAGATGTACGGAGGGGACACCTGCTGTGGTATATTACTGAGAGTCCGAATTTGATGAAGGGACTCAACTCCATTAAGGAGCCATTAACCTCCTCCTCATATGCTAACTAATGTGATAAGGGCAAAATGCAAAAACCCAGTCCTCTCCGATCATGCTGCCATCTTAGCCCTGTTTCATATACACACAAACTAAGGAGTCTGAAACTTCCTGCAAACAAGGATTTGATACTACGATGAGCCAAAGCATGAGCAAATGGGCCAGAATGCCCTTTGTCTCCTGTAACATAGAAGGAAAGACTGAATGTAAAGAGCATTGCGTGGTGACATCCAACATTGAAAGGTGTAGGAGTGAAATATGTGCCCGCCAGGATGATACAACTGACTCTAAAGACTGAGTTAAACACTATCAGCCACAAAGAAAATAGCAAGACGAAGAAGGTATGGCCATAGGAAACTATGAGAGAGAGAGAGAAAGAGAGAGAGAGTACAGTGCAGGGCGCCAAGGTGCTTATCGTGTCTCTCTTTCATCTCATAGGCAACTTTTTCTAAAGCATGACCCCTTTTGAAGTCATGCCATCATCACTTGGAAGGG
The DNA here is from genome assembly GCA_949357725.1 of Hyperoplus immaculatus. Lineage (NCBI taxonomy): Eukaryota > Metazoa > Chordata > Actinopteri > Uranoscopiformes > Ammodytidae > Hyperoplus > Hyperoplus immaculatus. The sequence goes on along the minus strand of OX442355.1, from coordinate 11,910,836 downwards.
AAAGCAAGAGATAGCACAGCAAAAGAAGAAGAAGAGGAAAGGCATGGTAGCATATGAAAAGAAAGCAACAAAACAAGTAGGAAAAGGTTCAGTATGCCTTTGGAATCTCACCTGCAGAGAGCTTCAATAGCGTCCCGATCCAGGAAGTCATGGTCTTTGGTGACCGAGGAGATGTCAATGGGAAACTGGCCGTCTAAAACACACACACAGAGAGAGCGAGAGAGTGAGAGAGCGAGAGAGCGAGAGAGCGAGAGAGAGAGAGAGAGAGAGAGAGAGAGTGGGCACCTCCTTGCCGCTGATTGGACGTATTTATTCAGATAAAACTAAAGATATGGACACTAGACTCCAAAACAGCCACCCACTCCGGCACCCAGGGCCTTCCGTATCACCCCCCCCCCATACAGTCTTGATGAAAAGCTAAAAGAGGAAGTAGCGTCTTAGCCGATCAAACAAACACAGCTGCAGCTTTCAGAGCGGGCAGGCAGGGGGGATGTGGAGCACAGAGGGAGAGAACAGGGGATTGATTGAAGAATGACAATAGGTACTCCACCGCTGCACAGGGTTAGGTCCCACTTCCTGCTTTCTCCTTAGACTACCTCATTAACACTCACTTATTTGCCAAGTCACAGCATTAATAATGGCACACAGATACAAGTGTGCCTCAAATCATAAAGGATAATCAACCACAATAATCTGGAACAGGGATGGATGGATGGACCTTAAGATGTTTTCCAGGAATGCGTTGACCCAACCCAAAATGGGAATCCTGCATCCAAAACCCTGAGGCGCAATGATAAGAAAACGCTATTCAAAGAAGGCCAGCACCTTGAGCCTACTGTACTGCACCAGGGCCTATCAGTCTGCTTTATCTTTAGTGGGGCAATAGTCTTGACAGCACAGACAATAGAGATTGTCCCACATTTACAAGGTAAAAGAAAAAATGTGTTGTGTATCGGCACAAATTCCTACTACTGGGAGACAGCTGCAAGCACCCAAAAAGAGCGAGTATGTAGAATCTGCATAGTGAGTGCTGGTGGTTTGCACTTTTGTGCTGCTGTTTGTGTATTTATAAATACGGTCTCATCACCTGTGCAGAAACACAATAAGCTTTCCCATTCAAATAGGAAACCCTTCACGGTTAAGTGGCAACACGCAATGACCTGTTGACAAGGGTAGCTTGGTCCTGCTGTCATCGACCTGTGGTTACATAAGGGCCTCTAGTAGGTCCATGGTATGCCATAGTAAAGTTAGTTAAGCTTTATGGAGTGTAAAGAATGTTTGTATTTTGGTGAGTGTGTATTTAAAACTCAAGGGGTCGAGCAAAGCATTCTTTCTCAACCATTTGTCATTGTAAAGGTAATTTCAGAGGGTATAGAAAACATGTTTTGTGTTTATATTAACAAGATAAGAAAGACCTTTGGTTTGAGTTATTATTATATAAGTTATGTTAAAGTTAATGTTTGGCATATAGTCAAGTGTGCTACGGTTAATGTGGCTTTGAATGCACAACAAAGTGCCAGTGCTAAGGAAAAGCACACCCCTCACTCCTAAGGAATGGTATGCTTTGAGTCATAAGTGTGCCTTTCAAAATCCCACAGGTAACTATGGTAACAAATAAGTCTGTCTGAGTATACCATGATTCATGTTGCTTGGTTTTCCCATATGAACTCCTTTGAGAATGGAACCTTTTTTTGTCTTTCCTATTTTTATATTGACACTTGGGGTGTGAGAGTGGGCGGGGGCGTCTCATAGGGTTCCTTACCTTCATAAAGCTGGGCGTACTGCGGGAACCCTGCTGCTCGAAGCCATGTACAGGCCTCTTTGGCTTCGATCTCTGTAGATGAGACAAAGTGGAAAAAAACAAAGGTATGTTAGGGTGTTGTGGGAGACAAACCCCAAAAACCCACCTGAAACAGTAAATATAAGAGACACACATAGAGTAACGGGCTAAATAAATTGCAATACCACATTTGATTTAGAAAAAAACTAAAACACCCTTGCAACACTTATACATTTAAAGTTAAGTACGTCTAAATGAAGGATCCACCGATAGAGGTTATCCTGTCAGTAGGTAAGACAAAACTCGTGAACACAGCATTTCAACAGGCCAGCAGCGTATCAACTGTGAACCCCTTGACCTTATTAGCTATCTCACACTTGGTCACTCTCCTCTCACATGCTCCTCAAGCCAGAGTTCAAAGCATCAATCGTGCAAATTGGGTTAACCCTGTCACACCCCAAGTGTGTGGCACTTAGGGGCACTTTACACGACAACACGAAACGGTGCAAACGCGGAAAAATTCCCGCGTTTGCACTATATCATTTACAGGAAAACAGCAAACGCAGGCATGAAACCGCAGGTTTTTGAGATCACCTCCCAGGGAGGATTTTTTGGAAAACTTAACGGTTTTGGTTTCCTGTAAACACCGAAACCATTTCCCCTGATAACGCTGACGTCACGGCTCCACCCTCACACATGCGTATTCTATAACTTGCTGTCAAAATATCCACAACACAAACGAGTTATAAAGTTAGAAGACAACATGAACGGTGTCTCCACGGCACCATCACTGTGATCAGCGGAGAGTGACGTGCAGGTCTAAAATATAGCCTAACACTCGCCAATTTAGTCTAAGCGATTAGTAAGTTATTGAGACCGCCGGCCACTTTGTCTGGGGAAAGATTTGTGCTCTGCCGGTTTTTCTAGCCAAATAAACGTGTGTAGCTTCTATGCCAGGGCAGGGACACGGCTCTCTCTACATTAAAAAACACTATCCATAGTTCAGCGCGCAGCGGTTAAGTTACTGTTCAACAAAAGGAGCATTAAGGCTACGGCTTCACAGTAAAAGCATTTCACTGGCTAAACATTAATAGCATTTCACTGGACACACGTGAGTTGACTTTTATTTTGAAGTACGCCTAACAGGAAGGTATCCGCTCACGAAGCCCCTTCACTATCAGCAAGTCTTCTGTTTTTACGAGTATAATGCGGTGAAATAAGAGGACAGAAAGCTTGTCTTTTACAATATTTGTAACCCCAACCTTACACCAACCGCTTTATGAACGTTAGTGGCATTAATTTTCGGTTACAGTAAGGTTTTATGCATCAAATTGTACCGGAAGAGCTATCTACTAGGCTGTGTCACCGCTGACTATTGGCTTGGCATGGCTGCTGCACTGCTACTACAGCGATTTCGACCCGTTTCCTCTGAAAACATGTGCACGGGTGAAGATGTCAGATAAATTTTGTCTGAACGGGGTTTTTTTTTTAAACCAAAAACTGGAAAACTGTCACGTTTTCACAGTGTAAAGTGCCCCTTAAGCTCCTTATACAGGTAAGGCAGTTGTGTTCATTGTTCACACAGAGACCTCTAACAGAATATATTCAGCCTTTTCCCATACCACACAACTGTCCCCATAGTTTATTTCAGGAACCTTGGTTGGTTTGGAGGCAAAACACTTCCTCGCGTTTTATTCACATATCAGATGTGGGTTTCTCAAGGGTTCATCAATGCCGTTACGTTACTACAATCAAACCCTTATCCGTCACTGCCAGACCAGCTCTTACGTATCTTCCTTTCAACATAAGGTGTGACATTTGGGCATGTGTTGCTAAGCACTGACTGAATGTTGAGGTCCACTGTGTGTGTCACAGGAGCCATGGCGATGTCTCCCAATTGTCCGCGAAAAGCTCATACAGTAGTTGACACATGCCAAATGGCTGCCCAAGCCTACTCAATTGCTTCATCATTCACCCCCAAAGCCAGCAGCTCATAAAGAAAATAAAGACAAAACCATGTCTTTAGGCCTAGAGGAACTGACTTTACAATATCCTCTTTAGTGGAATGACAGCAAGTACAAATGTAGCACAACCTTGAGAAAAACAAGTAGAACAAAGGCAGGAAAAGACAACGGCAATGGCTGAAAGTGACAACAAATAGGAGGTAGAAAGCAAAAAATACTTGCTTATCCTGTGACTCATCCGAGAACTGCTCATGAAGTCTGGCACTCAGGCACATAAACAGTTCTAATTCAAATTCTAAAACCCTCGCATTTTGACATAATGGACTTTACACTTTTCGTATGGGGTTGCTATGTTTGGCTTAGCGTGATTTAGCTAATAGTTACCACCAGTAACAAGATACAGAGTAGTTTACTTTATCTTCAAAACATCAGTCTGGCAGTTCCACCTCATTACAATACTAAATTACACCAAGGAATTATAACAAAATAAAACACACTGTACTGAAAGTAAAGAAGAAATAGCTCATTTTAGGAACTTATATTGGATTTTGGTGGAGAGCTAAAGAGTTGAAAAAGGTAAATGTGTAAAAAGGAATGTCACACAAGTGAGACATTAACAACTGGGAATTGACTTGGCATCAACAAAAGAAAGGTAACTATAAAGTACTGTCAGGGAGAGGGAGAGGTCAGAAGAATACTTCTGCTGGAAAGGGTTTGGGCTCAACCAGATACGAGCATTTACATACCATCAACAAGCCTAGACGGCAGACAAACTCGCTAACAACAAGGTGTGACACGACTAAGACAAGGTCTCCCCCCGGCCACCTCAGGGGCCAGCAACTCTGACTCTGTGACACCAGCATGCACCCAAGTGTCAACAGCACATTAACAACTATGTTTTAAAAGCGATTTTATTTGACCAATCAGCTCCAATTCCCTGGTGAATGTGAAATGGCCTGTCTCGGAAGCTGTGTGTTTGGTGGGTGTGTTGACCCTAGTATTTTTGGATCGTACTGAACCCAGAGGATCTTAGAAACCAATGGGTAATTATACCAACATTCTTGAAGGCCAGGGCTAAACATTCTTGTGTTTGCTTGTGTAACTTTGAGTGTGTGAGTGTGTGCACATCCAAGTCTGTGTGTTTGGAAAGACCAACCTCATGTTTAAAGACAAACCACTCAAAAGACAGTAGAGCTATTGAAATGCAAATAAGACATACAAACACATGGTTAGCTTTCCACCCCCTTAACCCTCAAAAGAGGGCTATGGGATCCATCGAGTGTCTTTGCAGGGAAGCTATCCAGTGACACTACCCATTGGACTACAATGTGTGTCAAAACTACTTTACAGTGACAAAATGTGGACTTGCTGTGCCTAGCAAAGTAATGACAGTATTCACCACGCGGATGGATAACACTGAATATTAATGGTCACTGCAACACATTGTGTCTTTATACACGCACAGAGTGAAGCAAGAATAAATGTTTCTATATTTTGTTTGGCTGCAGGAAGTGGACAAGGGCATGGGGCATCTGGCACAAACAACCTAACAATAGAGCCACACAGGCATAACGTCTTGTGTATCTGGATTTAAAAAAAAGTTTGATCAAAAAAACTTTAAAAGAGGTTTAAAGAATATTCCAGGTATCTCTGTCTCAATCCTTTCAATATTTGTTTTCTTTAATAACTTGAGATTCATGGGAGTACTTTATTTTTTTGTCTTCCCTCACTGTCCACCCCAATTCCTTCGTCCTCGCCAGGGAACTACCTCACTTCCTCTTCCTGCTTCCCTCACAGGAAGAGAGCCGCGCGGCGCTGCAGTGGCCACCGACCACCCGGCTGTAAGGCCCTGCCTTCGTTTGTTCCTGGCCAGATAATAGGCCAGGAGGCAGCCAAGACAAACATTGGCTCCGGTGATTGTATGTACGTACCAAAGGTCCTCATGGTTAAAGACGGCTACAAAGACCCACTGGACAATTCTATGTTTTACATCCAGCACTAAAATATGAATATATTTGATGATAAATCACTTAGTTACCTTCAAATAGAAAACTGAAGTGTAGTACCTTGAAAATGATGGTGAAATGTGATCCACTTCTACCAAATCGACGTACAGCAGATAAAATATATAAAAGGACAGTACAATACTGAAACTACTATAAGTCCTGGCAAAGTAATAATGCAACAGTTGACCACACATTTCCTTATGTGCAGTGTAATTTCTGACGCGACGCACTCTGGACACATTCCTTTTCAGGCTTAGATTTAGTTTTTACATCTAGCAACAACCGTTAAGAAAGAAATATACGCCAGTCCAAAACAACTTTTCAGCCTTTTGTCATTTTGACCCAAGTGACTTAAGGCTTCAACAAACATAAGGCGTCATTCCCTGACTGCAAAAGGTAATGGTCTGCTAAAACAAACCACCTCTTTCTCCTAATTGTTCATATATTACCATCACTGATTGCTTGGCTTGGAGACAATCTGACAGACAAACAAACAGCGGGATACGGTTTATATTCGAATCTGGCTCCAAACCAGACCAGAACTACTGGTCCTGCTGAGGAGTGTCTGCAACACGTCCGTCTAGCAGGAGAGAAAGACAGATGTGGCTAAAACTGAACAAGCCTCTGAGGACTAAGTAGCATGGAATAATAAATGTTAAATTATCTGATCATTTGGAAAAATGTAGAACTTATGTTATGACTTTATGGACGGCAATTCTGACATATCCTCTCAGTTGGAATGTTGGATGTAAATGAGCTCAAACCACACAATAAGACGCTCCTCCTCAGTCGGTAGAAAGACGGTTTATCACCAGATTATATGAATTATACAAGACAAGCCAATGCTAATAGAGATTTCATATTGACTACAAGTAGCTTTTCTCCTGGAAGGTTGCCAAAGCTGAGTTGGTGAGCACCCAGTCCGGGTTAAGCCTTACCCACTGCTCACTACTAGAATGATCCATCATAGTCTTTTCCATGCTTTCCTTTTCCCTGCTCTCACCCTCACCCTCATCTCCTCTGCTCTCTCTCTCTTTGCTTATTTCACCTCTGCTCATTACTTCTCTCTTCTCTCCTTTCCTGTGGCAGGACATTCTCACAATTGCAGACCATAGTTTGCAGCGGGGTCATACTTGGCCGAGCCTGACTGCTACGCTCCAGTGGGAGTTTGTGAGTGGCTATAGCAAACAATGCTGCTCCCCACCTCAAAGGCTGTACTGCTTTACATGGAGGTCAAGAGCCTGACTAAAGTTATCACTGGGACTCGGGCTTTGAAGTTGGCAGATAGAGATGAATGCTGTACTAACAACTGTTACTGAATTGAGGTGGCTTATCTGGAATTACCCGATCGTAGCTGGGTCTCCAAGTGCCAACTGTGAAACAACCCAAAAGGCTAAACAGAGGGTTCTTATCAAGTCCATGTCTGAGTGGGTCTAGATAGGTGATGGTGATAAACTCGGCCAACTAAACTCTGTGGCTCAGCAGTAATCTACAACAGGCAAAGCCAGGAGCCTTGATGCTGACAATGTTTGTCCTTTACCTCAACAGTGACAAGGACAAACTTCTGCTGTGTTCATGAACTTGAAGGCCGCCCTTTTTGATTCATTCATAATTGCGTTCTTTGTGAAACTACTTTCTTGAACAATGTCCCAAGGCAGCAGGGTCTTACTTGGTTGAATCGGTATAATAGCATCAGGACAACTAGAGAAAACAACAATTTCAAATAGACACAAAAACAATTGTAAAGTGACCAATGTAAAATCCCTCCAATACTAATGGAATACAAAGATGGACGATAACAGATTTTCTTCCTGATGGGTATTAGGTTTTGTGATACCACGGTGGAGACAGCTGGCGTTCCCTGAGAAGGTCTGGCTGTGAGCTAATTGAGACGATGCCAGGAATATGACCATCTGGCAGGCCTCAAGCTATGCCCCATAGACCGACACACACACACACACACACACAGAAACACACACACAAAGGAATGGTAAGGTTATTACCATGGTCCATTCCACTCATCTACCACCAGCCGGGGAAGGCACAAATGCACCAACACATACGCATGCAAACAAACAGCTGGCCCAAATGGATCATCGCAGAGCTAACCCCAAAGGCCACTGTTTCCCTGACGAAAGATGTATGCTTAGACAGAGGACCGTAGCCAAGGATCAGGTGATCAGTCGTATTCAAATCCTCTGAAAAGCTTTCACAGCCAGATGACAACTTACCTGCCAAGGACCCCCCTTGATAAATATCAATTCATAAACAGATCCCAGGTCAGACCAGTGCCTTCAGCAGAGGGAAGATGAGAGCAAAAAAAAGAACATATGTGTCTCCTCACAGGATATAAACAGTGTCCCAGCTGCATGTCTTTCAGATAGGGCCCCAACTCACTTCCTGCTTCACAAAGAATGTATATGAAGTGTGTTTCCTTAATGTGTCTCTTCTCCCACCATAACACAATACATTTTCTTTCTTTCTTTCTTTCTTTCTTTCTTTCTTTCTTTCTTTCTTTCTTTCTTTCTTTCTTTCTTTACAAAAAAAGGATGACTAGATATTTCTGGGTCTGGACTACTCTTCTGTTGCAAATAGTCACTCATGTTGTGTGTGGAGGTACGTTATCAATGGCATACAGTCTCAACAGTAGTATTTATTCTAGATAATGTTCATTCAGCCTGCATCACGGTGGCTGGATGTCTGTGAGTGTCTTTGAGCACGTCCTCAATGGTTATATGGCTTAACTAAACCCACTGCGCTCATATCTGTTCCAGGCCTGAGGTTGCTGATAAGGAGCCATGTGTTGGAATAGACAGATGAAACAAAGGGCCAAAGCCCACAAATCAAGTCAAGCCTGCAAGCACAGGACTTAAAAACTGGATTATATACAGCCTCAAAACATGCACCTCCAATTCCCCCGTCAGCAAAAGGTCGGCAGTCAGGCAGGCAAAAGGCACAGTTAAACAAATTGGGCGCACTGAGATTGCAGAAATGTCGCAGACTGTTACGATACCCTCTCATAATCTTAAAGGACACTAAATACGACTTGAGCTGCTGAACATTCCAGTTCACGACCTTGTTTCCACAACACGGATCGGAGCTTCATCCGATTAAAACCGTGGATTGTGTGCCAGTCTGTCGTTGCTCCTTTCGATTGTATGCGTAAAAGCGCAGGGTTCAACCAAAGGTTTTTCTTAACTCCCATTAACCATACGATCGAGCGTTATGTGGAAAATCTCGAGGCGAAGGAAACTTGAGGATTCCAGCGAGTTCTCCCCAATAGTGAGGATATTGGAGACGCGAGGAGTAATGCGCAAAGTGGGGAGAGTTCTTATCTGACAGCCCCCCAGCGTTATACCTTAAAGGCGACATAAAGATTGTTTACTGTAAAGTAAAATCCAAAAATTCAGAGACTTGTTATGCTAAAAATTGCATTTTAAAAAAGCACATTGTGGGCTTCTAGTTATCTATATTCCTCAAGGATCAACAGGAAATCGCTTGGATGTAGTCTACGTTAACACTTTACTTAAACTAGAAAACAAATCATAAATATATTTTCAAGAAACTTGACATAATAGTTATGGAATCGACTTACGTGTCAATATCATCTTGTAATGTCGCGACCAGCAGCCTCAGCATAAAACCAAACTTCAGGCTGCGCCCCGGCAGGCAACTACTGTCCCGGTCAGCTCTACTCCACTGTTAAGGCGAAGCCCGCATGATAAATCCAGTGTAAAGAAGAACACTCAAACTGCACAGCCGGTTGAACATGTCCTCTGACCGTTGCGCAGTAAATCCACGGTTACAATTTTGATTCGGCGGCAATAAACACAATCCCACACAATCTTCAAAATCCTTCCATACACCGCGAGTGAGCTGAATGAAGCGGTCCCTCGGCAGGAATGTGAATGAAGAGTTGTGTGTGATTCAAGCTTTAGGAATGGGCAACTCTGCCGTGGCTCCACCCCCATCCGCTCACCACCTGGTAAGAAGCCGGAGACGCACAGATCCACTCACAACAACATCGGGATAATATGCAGGTGGTAAATTGATAGAGATTACAATATAGCCTATGTCGTAAAAGTGTAAAAGCGCATACCAAAGTGATTAAGTCACGTCTGTAGCCTACTTCCTCTCTGGCCACTGTTGATCTTGTTTTTTGTCGCTAACTTCATTAACTGATTTGTTTCTTTCACAAACATGTGCTTTGCAGATGTTACTCACATAAAATCGCAAGTGATTGACTGAGCTCCCCGGGATTCCCCGGGATTCCCCTGTATTCATTTCAGCTCCTGCCTCACCTGAGCCTCCGCCACCTCCCCTAATAGGCAGCAATTGACTAGGAGGTTGGTACCCGGTTTGCATATCATTAGAAAATACTGGAGACAACTGAGAGACGCTCTATTGTGACGCAAGATTAGTCTGAAAAGCGCAAATGGTGCAATGAAAAGAGAACTGTTGCAGGTATGGTAATGCCTTTGTATACTGCCCCTGCCCGCCTGACGCACGTTCACCATAGAGGTTTAAGTTGGAGAGGTTGGAGTTACAGGTTCTATTCTACAATAACAATTCGTTAAGTCCTGAATGCAGGTTTTAGGAGGTTTAATGATGTAAACAAAATATTTTGATCACACATTGACAAAGAAAGTCAATATCACTTGGCATAATATAACTAATAATTAGGTTTCTGTAACAATAGATTGACTTGAATGTATTGTTTGCCACACCTTGAATAAAATGATATACCGTACATTAGGCTACAATCAATGCCAGGAAAAATGTTGCTGCCTTGCTGATATTTTTTTAATTAAAGTGGATTTGACTGCCTGTGTGTAGGAGGGTCAACCATTACTCATTAATAATTGGTCTATTTGATATTGTCCACTTTTCCAGCCATCCTCACAAACTTTTATACAGTTTTTTCCCCAAGAAACCCTTAACGACGTGAGCTTTTGGCATCAGTCATCTCTCTGTTATTTCCATGG